>JAOTRI020098825.1:0-14457 GCA_028564885.2 Zoanthus sanctaehelenae | reverse complement strand
ATCTATTCTCTACTGAAAGCTGTGAGGCGTGCCGCCAAAACCAACAGAGAAAATATCAGTGTGTTTTGCACAAAAAAATCTTAATTTAACATTATTTTTGAACTAGACAGGTTTAAAATCTTCAATCTTTAATTAACAACACATCTATTCTCTTCTGAAAGCTGTGAGGCGTGCCGCCAAAACCAACAGAGAAAATATCAGTGTGTTTTGCAAAAAAAAATCTCTTTATTTTTACAATTGTAACACTAACAAGCAGTAGGATGTGTAAACTTAACAAAGCAAAACAACGTTATCAGATCAGTAACCAATTATTATCAAAATTGAAAGTAACTTATAATTGAAAGGCTTGTTTCACCTGAATTTTTATCTAGTGTAATCTCTACTTAATGAGTTCCAAAGTTCCAGACAAAATGTGCCCTTTTCCTTGCCCCCTCCTAGGATTAGATTAACGGAACAAAAAAGTTGCATTTTAGGTGACCTACATGCAGATCTGCTTACTTTTTAATACTAACTCTCAATATAACCTGAGCAAAAAAAAAGAGTAGTTTGAACCCTCGTGTACACAAGATGCTGAGACAAGATTCAATACGCACAAATATCACTGACATCCCTAAAGTTAATTTGTATCATACCAATACATGAGACTTGCAGAACGTAACTGTTGATTCGCTGCTAGTAGGAAGAATCCGTGGACTTCGGGGTTGACTGGTTGTTTAGGGAAGAAAAACTTTGCGGACACCCTGCAACGCCATTGTAAAGATTTGGCGCGCAAACCGAAGATTTCTCAAAAAAGGAAAGATTTCCTTTTAAAAGAAAAGATATCGCCCACTCTTGTGTCTCAACTTTGCATTTGAGCAAGTCTATATTTTTCAGAAGATCTTCTGTTTCGATGTTTGGCTGGTATGAAGGTCGCGAGTTCAGATCAACGAGGTCGAAATTATTTATCTCGTTGATGAGTGCCCTGAGCGGCGATAAACACTGTTTTGAAGCTATCTTATGACCTCGGCTGTTGACAAGACAGCATACACTACGTCTACCCTGAATTTCCCTGGATTGTTGGTGAAGTATGCGAGTGGAGCTAGTTCGCCATCGGTGACAAGGCTTTAATGTTGGTTTTCGCCAACTCTTCTTTGAAAATCTCAAAACCGGCCTGAAACAAACTTACTCGGCTTCGTCTTGCAAATTTCAGGACTGAGTGTATACCATTATTTTCACAGTCGATATCAATCGAAAAAACACAATGAAACATAGGAAATGATTTATAATAATATAAACCTTCGCATCGTAACCTTGAGGAGAATGGCACTTCCAGCGTTCCTGAACAAACTTAAATTTCGTAATTCCCGCTCAGAAATAATTCTCTTCGTAGAAAAGTATAATCTCATCAATGACGCA
Organism: Zoanthus sanctaehelenae; assembly: GCA_028564885.2. Classification (NCBI taxonomy): domain Eukaryota; kingdom Metazoa; phylum Cnidaria; class Anthozoa; order Zoantharia; family Zoanthidae; genus Zoanthus; species Zoanthus sanctaehelenae. The sequence goes on along the minus strand of JAOTRI020098825.1, from coordinate 13,062 downwards.
TTTGTCACCCATAGAAAATAAGCAGAAGCATCTTTTTAGCCCATAATGTAATTACCAACAATCAAACAAAACGGAAATCTCGCGCTACTAAAAATTACCACAAGGTACTCTTTAGGGGAAGTCCCGCTGGGACAAATATTTCAGGCTTGGGGCTCGTCATGGAATATTTGTGTGACCTTCTTTTCCGCCTAAGCCAACTCAGCTTTCCATCCTCCCAGAATAGGTAAATGAGTACCAGCGTCTGCTGGGAGCTAACTTGCGACGGATTAGTGTCTCGTCCACGGGGAGTCAAAGGCTCTCATCCGATTAACACTACAGAAACCGGAGCTCGGAAGGATTTAGCTTTTATTTGTTTAAAAACGTAAGATAGCTACATATTACATCATAGTTGTAGTCTGTATTTTTCCAGTAGGGTGACAAGTACTCTAAAATCTTAAAAAGCACTAACAAAAAATACAAAGGTGCTATATATGGAAATTAAAAAAATGTACTTTAGCATCATTTATTAGATGGCAAGCAAAATTTCTAGTGCCAATAACCAAATGCTGTGCGCTAATAGGCTGAAGATCGGTCCAGTAACTTCCCATATAGGACCGGGAAGTTATTGGACCGACAAAAAATAATAGTTTGTTCTCTTTTACTAATCTAAAACTGACGCCATGTAATAAATATCTCAATAACTTCGTTTGCTGTTCGGGGAAATTTTTGCCCTCGGTCGTTACGCTCGGTCTGTTCTGTGAAAGACCTCGGGCAAATATTTCCCCGGACAGATCTCTCACTCTGTTATTAACATATAATTAATAAAACATTTCCGATTTGCCTGGTACCTCTGTTTCAAAGCGAGTCAAAGTGCGAAGCCACTCGTATGAAAATGAATTTAACTTGCATGAAAATGAAACTTAATGCAGAGCTCATTTTCATATGAAAGGTTTCGCCGCACTTAGAGTTGTTTTGAATCAGAGGGACAAGAGAACTCGGAAATGGCCTAATCCTATCATAATCTATCTCTCGGCTTAAAGCCCCATTTACACTACAGAAATAACCTGGTCCGGACCCATTAAATTGTTGTCAGGACAAATTATTTTCAACCGTTTACACGGGTAAGAATCAGTTAGGCTTTTGACTGAAAAGAGCCCAGAGGCCTCTTAACTTGCACACCATTTACACTGCTGATTTTCGGTGTCCGGACAAGATTTTTAGATGAATCTTCCCTATCTTATCGCTCAGTGGTAAATGAACAATAGCGCGCGCTTAGGAAAAAAACATGGATGCCATTATATTTGCAACGCTTTTACAATTTACTTTTATTAGGAGGAGTGACTGCCTTTTCCAGGGAAAACTGCAGAAATATTCAACCGTTTTAAACGAAAACAACAAGAAAAAAAAATTAAGTGGTCAAAGATTTTATTAGCCATCATGATGAGCAAGTACACTATGGAGCGAGCCATATGGCAGCTTCCTAGATCAAGTGTTTGTAATAGTTTGTCAACTTCTTCATCAGTCCATTCGATCGTTTTACTTTTCTGTCCTTTTGACGCCATCTGGTAGAACATAGTATATAACTATACATGCGCGAAAGCACGACAGGCTCACACGGAGATGGTACCAAACGAACATACGTTTACACAGCGCTTTGGAACAGCCTAAGCTAAGCTAAGCTAAGCTAAATCCTTTTACAAGCCAAGAGGCCCATGGGGCCGGCGCTTAATTCTGGTTTCTGTAGTGTTAAGTGGATGAGAGTCTTTGACTCCCCCTGGACGGAACACTAATCCATCACAGGTTAGCTCCCAGCAGACGCTGGTACTCATTTACCTACCCTGGAAGGATGGAAAGCTGACCACAAGATCCCCAGTTCGGGGACATTTGAATAGTTGTGTGAGCTTCTTTTCCGTCTAAGCCAACTCAGCTTTCCGGGAAAGCAGATCTTACGAACTGCGCCAACCACGTCCACCCGAACAGTCCATGGCCCCAAAACGAGAAAAAAGTGAGGACACTACATTAAACGAAGGTACAAAAGTGTTACACGGCAAAAATATTTGGTGCGTACTGACTTTTCTAGGGGTCCGGGCCAGGTTTTTTCTGTAGTGTAAATGGGGCTAAAACTAATCTATTTTAATAATGATACCAGTACGCATGTACAACACAGTGATATTTAATATGACAAGGTTCAAATGCTCACCGGGCCAAGCGCCAAATCCAAAATGTCGAATGCCTCGCATATAATGACACAAAAACTGTTAAAGATGTTTTTTATTCACTGTATTTGCACATATTTGTTGAAAAAAGATATTTACCCTACCACTATAACAAACTGTACAAACTGCAAGGCAGTTCATTCCGCTGATAGATAAACTAATAAAAAGACGTCAGGTTAATCACCATTCAAAGACCGTTATGGTTACAATTCTTCGTTACGCAAATATATAGTATTCCTTTTAAAATATTCGGTAGAATTATTCTTTCAGTACACTCCCTTTCGTTTAAATCTTTATTATCTTTATTTGTTGTTTACGTGTGCATGCTTGTCGTTTTTTTAAATACCCAGTTACACTCATTTTTTTAATAAGAAACTCGTTTAGAATTAGGAAACTCGTGCAGTACTTCGATCTAAATTGATAAAGAAACTTTCAGTACTCGACCCAAAATGGCAAGCAACTTGAGCACTGAATTAACCTTCAAGTCAACTTGAAATATATCTTTTTGCAATTAAAATTATAAAATGTATCAATCTTCCATGTGTTATTCTTTGCATTGTAACAAAAATATTCGTTTCGTTTTGACATGTAAGAGTTTGTTGTTAGCTTGGCAATTGTCATTTCTTGGCATTAACAAAACATTGATCCCTAAGAAACTGCTAAGAAACTTTCAGTACCGAAATTTTGCAAAAATTAAATTTAAAAAACTTTTGGTATTGAAAATCTTAGTTTCTTATAAAAAATGAGTGTAATGTTGCACCTAGACCAAAAGGACCAGTATCATACTTGCACTCTACAAGTTTGTGTTGTAGTAATTTGTATATACAAAATTTGTGATTGGTCAATACGATTTACAGTAAATCATTCTCTAGATTGGTTTAATGGCCGTTCGCCAAGTAACTGAGCCGTTTGTTAGTCAAGCTATAGTCAAATTGCATCCTTTTCCAAGACATTACTAGGAGAACGAATAAACATTCCGTTTGCTATTCGCCAAAAACAAACAAATATATTTCTTCTTCGGGCAGCTCTTTGTTGTTAACTTTTCTGATGTTTCTTCTCACCCACATTGCTACCACGACGCAAGCGAAAGCACTTCATTACTATAGGCGGAAACTTTTTTACATTCTTCATTAGCATATTGCCGCCAGTTCTCTAATAAGGTAACAGAAACTTTACCACTGTGCACATAATGAGAGTGTTTTGTTTAACAAACATTTTCTGTAAGAGTGATACGCTAAACACTGTTCCAGTGATCCACTGGAGATTTTTCAGAGTTTGTATGGCTAATAACGGGTTTTGCCACCAAGCGGTTTAGACTATATTAGACCAGATATATCTTTTTAGAAACTGCTTGAATAGTGTCGAAAACTAAAGCATTGTATTACATTGAGGGTGTTTTGTAAAGTAAGCATCACATGAAAATATGAGAAAGATATGTAAAATATTGTTCCTGTGATCTAGTGAAGAATTTACAGAGAATGTGTGGCTCATTAATGGTTTAAAATTTTACACCCTCGAAAACGCATAACAACAAATTCTTCAAATTTAGATAAATAAAGTAACCATAGTAACATTACCAATAAGCTGTGCCATTTCCGCGTAACGAAGTACAAATGATATAAGTCATCTTAAATATGATAAACTGACTCCAACCAATCAAAAGACATGATAAACTTACAAAATATGAAAAAATGATACGTCAGACCTACTCCAACCAATCAAAAGACATGATAAACTTACAAAATATGAAAAAATGATACGCCAGACCTACTCCAACTAACCAAAAGACAGGATAAATTTACCCAATGAGAAAAAAAGATACGTCAACGTTATATCCAACCAATCACAAACATTTTTGTTTCTTCAACTGAAATGGAACTTTTTTAAAACAAAAAAGGAGAAAGTAAATTGAAAGGCCAGTCTTTGCATAGGGCGTAAATGGCAATAATAAACGATTTGGAAAATTGGCTGAGTTTTAAGTAAGATGATACTGGTCCATTAAGAACTATCTGTCACCGTCAACGCCTGTCTATCGTCGCCGCCAGCGCCTGTCAATCGCCGTTAACACCTGCGAAAGTATAAAACTAAAATTTCTCTTTCTGTGTTTCCTTTTATTGTTATTTAATTTAAAACAATCCAATAAATTCTGAGCGTTTTATTTCGACGTCTTAAAAGACAATAAAAACATTAAAAATAAGAAACCACTACAAATTCCCAGCAAAGCTTAGACATTGCTAATTATTTTTCTTAAATACATACAACTATACAAAGTCCAAAATATCCTTCACTTACCAGATTTCTATTAAAAATAAATACTTCAAAAATGCATTGTTTTTTTTTTCAATTGCACAATTCGGCCGCCAACACAGCAGAGTTCAAGCTACCAAACTGTAGCACAAATTTAATCGAATTCTTGTTTTTTCAAAACATTTCGAATATGGTTTTCCGCTGGTTGGCGGTTTTACAGTCTTTGTCTACGTCTATGCCTTTGAAACATTTAGTTTGTTGCTATGGAAATGCATGAAGCTATGTTCTGTTGCATAATTCACATGATAATGTTCTCACTAAAAAGCCAACCCGGATTGGAACAGTAAATAGTATCGCACCTTTCTTTAAAAGATCAAAAATTCTTTTAAGTAAAGAAACGTAGCGTATAACAATATAGAAGTAGTAAACAGTTTTTATAATGATTTTGTGGGCGTTCGAATTTTAGTGAAACTGTTTACCTTACACTATTTAGAATTGAATAACGTTTTGTCGATTAGTTTCTACTTTGAAAGAGTTCACGAGTGTTCGCTCTGTGCTAAACGAGTATTGAATCGAATTCATGCTGAACCGCAAGACAACAATAGATTGATTCAATGAACTGAGGTGCCATATTCGCATTGTTTACGAACAAAGCGTCCATCCAATCATTCATAGATGCTTTGAGGTAACAGCTCAAAACCAGCTCTCCTCCTGTTTGGAACATGAAGAATTTCCAAAACAATTTTCAGTGAGAATTTGGACAAAGTTGAATACATTTAATCATCGCCACGAGTAGAGAAAGGAGATTACATCTGTGGCGTCAAAACTTCGAAATAGCAACTGAGCTACCAAAGGGCTCACACTCGAAACTTCAGCTCCTTTCAATAATCATAGGATACTCAGAAAGGTTTTCAATTTTCAATTATCTAAATTATATAATGTACCAACTCGCACGTGAGCAGTTTTGACTCTTGGCAGGTCATAGAGAAAACCCCTTTTTGTTTTGTGACTGGGACACGATACTGCAAAAACATTTCCCGTTCGTACTGGCAGTAAACAAGAAAAAGGACAGCACACAGAAGAAACTTCATTATACTCCATAGCAACTGGGTAAAATCTAACAAATTAATATGATTAAACTAAAATAATATATTGGAGCGTCGCTTCCATTCGTTTTTTTTACGATTCGCCCCAGCCTGTGCACGCATTAATACAGCATTGCGTGACGGGCTGTCGTTACGAGATGACAAATTACGCCGTGACCCTGAGCGCCCCTGGTCACGGCGGCTGGGTGGTGTCCGTGAGTCAAGAGGCATGACTTTATCGGGACGAACGAAGGAGCCAAACCTTGGCTTGCACGCAAAATAGCGAATTCCATTAACTGAACCATCGTTTTTACCTACAAGAACAAAAAGAGAGAACAGTAGCTGGGCAACATCCTGCATTCCAACGTGCTACAATTGTGTTTTGTAATTAAAGCTATTGTTTCTTGCTATTCGCGTAGTCGTTGTCTTCCTCGCATCTTAAAGTCCCATACGCAACGAGGACGGGAACGTGTACGACGACGGCTCCAAAAAATCACCTCTTTGAATTACTTTTTGTGTCTTTGTTCGGGTCATTTGGGGTTTTGTTTTTTTCGATTAAATGTTTCTCCGTGAAGCTAATACAAATAGAGGTTTTTCACACAGTCCCAGGAGACGCAAAAGACAATAGGCATAGCGGCCATGTTGGTGTCCCAAGTAATTCACACATTCCCAAGAGACACAAAAGACAATAGGCATAGCGGCCATGTTGGTGACCAAAACAATTCACACATTCCTATGACAGAAAAAAACAATAGGCGCAGCGGCCATGTTGGTGTCCGAAACAAAAGAAAAAATCAAAATTTCCCTAAATGAATGGCTGCTGTGACGTCAGGTGAAAACGATCGACACGGAAGTGAAAATGTATAACATATCAGTGTCTCAGTTTCTTTCTTCGTCTCAGATTAATAATCAACGGTATCCCGGGAGTAAGTAAGATACTGTGTCAGGCATGGCAGCTGTTGTATCTTGACTGTTGTTCATTACTGGGCTACCTGTGGTAAGTTCGTGGAGTAAGTAAGATACTGTGTCAGGCAGCTGTTGTATCTTGACTGTTGTTTATTACTAGGCTACCTGTGGTAAGCTCGTGGAGTAAGTAAGATACTGTGTCAGGCAGTTGTTAAATCTTGACTGTTGTTCACTGCTTAATATACTGTACGCGTGATAAACCAAATGTGCTTGATTGCCGAAGTCATGTACTGAACACCGAAATATTGAACGTCTTTCATTTGCAGCCGAATAAGAGCATTCTTAACGACCATTTAACGATGCATGAATGTGCCTGCCGAACTTGAGACGATCGAAAGTCGATTACAAATTTTCTATTGTTTACGTCTAACATCGTGATTCTCCAACCATCTCAGTAGCTCTCCACGAGCTAAAATACATCTTATGGATATCCTTATTATTATTACCCTTTTCCATAGATTTGTTTGATGCTATTGGGGGCATTGTTGGTGGCAGGTGTGGCAAGTTGCCCGGAGGACACATATTTACAGACTTTTGACAAAAATGTCTCAAAGTGTTGTGAAATGTGTCCTCCTGGTCACTATGTGGAACGCAGTTGTGATCTCCACAATGGCACAGTCTGTAAACCATGTGAGGTAAGTGTACAGTAGAACAGTACTAAATAGCCAGACGCTGTAATAAAAACACGTTTGCGTTCCCGTAAGGAGACCTTACGGAAAAGGGTAAAAACAGTAGATTCTGGATAATGAAGACCAAATGCACAGCTGGTTAAGACACGAATAGGCCTGTCAGCCCATTTGAAGGGTAACTGAACCCTATAATTTACTTCCCATCATTTTAAAATTTATGCATAGTATAACAAATATGTGAAGATTTTCTAAGTTGTTAGCTATGTAGTTAAAAAAAACTGATATTTAAGAAATATAAAATGGTTTCCGTGTTTACATAACCTGATGTAACCACTTGGGAAGCGAAGCGGAGTGGTTTCCAGCTTATCGAGTGTTTTCCCAACCTCCCAAGTGTTTACATCAGGTTATGTAAACATGGAAACCATTTTATATTTCTTTTATAAAATAACTAACGAAAGAAGATGGAAACCGTGTTTACATACTATAATGTAAAACGGTTTTTCAACCAATCAGAACGCGCGTACCATTGAAATTATTTTATAGTGAATATTCTCAACGTTTTTCTACTGTTTTCTTTCAACAGGTCTTTGGAGAATAAGATAACTGACTTGAAAGAGAAATTACAGCAGACATACTCAAACATCGATAACTCGGAACGGAAGGCCCGAACGTTGTTATATGAAAAAGCTGCTCTGGAAAGAAAAACGAAAGATGTTGTGTTAAATACGAATAACACAGAGGAACAACTAAAATCTCTTCTGGATGAAATTGACCAGGCGTGATATAAGAAAAATTTGAATCATACACGACTATTTAAGTAATCTTAAGTTTAAACGAAACTCCATTTTCTTGTTAACTACTCCGGAATTAAATGCATTTTAATAATTAAATACTTCATTTACCGAGCCGTGCTCCATTCACAAGTTGTCATTGATTCAACCACAAACGCAGACGAACTCAGCTTGTAAACAGAATACTCGGCGAAAGCTCTGTTACATGAATAAATAAATAAATTCTTTCATTTTTTGTTTTATTTTACATAGGTATTTTCTCGACTAACTTATATTTATATACGTGATGTTTATACTGTAATATTTAGAAGTTTAGTAAACTAAAGATCTTGGGGTGAGTAACGATGTTACTCCGAGGCCGTATAATAAACCAGATTTAACTATAAAAACAAACTACACTTTATTCAACCGCCATGACACCCGGAAACATGGCATACACAAACTATCCATAATCCTTTGCATGTTTACATTGACGGAGAATTAATTAACCTCCGCTAACACAACTTCCTGTAAACAATACTATCAAAGTATTGCATCCCTTCCTTTCTTAAGAGACAAACAAATAACAGCAAAAAAACCCCGAATTTATCTGCATGAAAAGTGCTCAAAAAAAAATTTTGTAACATGAAACCGAGTCTAACAGACTTCAACAATATCACTAACACTGTTTGTAACAAATTACAAAATCAAATTTCAACATCAGTCCAGCGTGTCAACAAAGTTCAGTTCATAAAGTACATAGTCCTTGTACTTCTTAGGCATCTTGACAGTCCACCTTGGTCATGATGTCGTAATACTCTCCTCCAGTGGAAGGTTATTGGAAGCGTCTTGAGAAATGGCCTCTGTGTCTTTCAGTAATTTCTCTGGTGGGTTGTACGGCTTAACAAATGCACTGTTCCGCCTATATTCAACACTCTCACTGCCTTCCTTTGTTTGCATATTGTATGGCTCACTCTCGAAGTTTGCTTCCAGCTTACCAGACGTTTTTGTGTTCTTCAGTAGAACGAGATCCCTATAGGCGCCACCCCGATTGTTGTCAGAATATTCCTTGTGGATCAACTTGTGATTCCAATCACAATCTCTGACTCACTCCCTCGTCCAACAGGTTACCAGCGCACCTTAACTCTGGATGTTTTGTTTTCAATTCTTTTCCAAACATAAGGTACGCAGGAGTAACACCGGTGCTTGTTTGTCGTGTGGTTCTATATGCTCACAGAAACCTCCGCCGTTCTTCACGCCAGTTCTTTCCCTCAACGTGAGCAACTTTCAACGACTTAAGCAGAGTTCTATTCTGTCTTTCAACATGTCCATTGGCCTGCGGCCAAAGTGGTGAAGATGTAAAGTGTTCGATTCCGTGATCAGAGAGAAACTTCTCAAACTCATGGAAACCTGTATCTGGAAAGTATCTGCGTCAATACATCTACCACTCTCTTAGATGCTGTTGAGCGCATGATCGCTACCTCGTAGAATCTACTGTAATAGTCTACGACTACAAGCAAACTTTCTCCATTGGGAAGAGGACCCATCAATTGTTAATGGCGATGTCTTGCCAGGTTCCAGTAGGCGGCTTTACTTTTTTCATGAGCTCAGGAACTTGGCATCCATGACAAAACCTACAAATCTGCTCTGCGTTTGAGTCAATCTTTTGCCACCAAACTTTTGTCCTGAAACGTGCCTTCAATTTACGATGACCTTATGTCCCTCGTGGGAAAGACGCAAGACTTCTCCCCGTAAAGCCTTTGGAACAACAATTCTTGTGCCACGCAAAACGAGTTTTCCCAGCACACACAATTCATCCTTGACACACGCATAAGCTGTTGTCCTACAATGAGACCAGGCCTCACGTAAAATGTAATGTCTCAAACTAGCAAGTTCTGGGTCGCTATCAGAAGCCAATTCGACTTGTTTTGCAGTCAGAGCAACAGATAAACTTTCCTCAGCGACTGCCTTGACAAAGTCAAATTCCTCCCCACTTGTGTCTTTAGGTCCACATTGATTAAGTCACAATAAAGAGTCTGCAATGTTTGTTTTGCCAGGCCGATAAACCACTTTCTAGTCGTACCCTTGTAATCTCAGAACCCAACGTTCGACACGTGCTGATGGCTTTGAAACTCTGCCAAAAATGTACTCGAGTGGCTTGTGATCAGTTTCAAGTTCAAATTTTTGCCCGTACACAAATATTGAACCTTTCGCAGGCCCATACTAGGGCAAGGGCCTCTTTCTCGGTCTGAATGTATCTCCGTTTCACTTCAGTGAGGTTCCTTGATGCGTATGAGATTGCTCGCCACTCGCCGTCTTGAAATTAAGTCAGCACCACACCTAAACCTTGTGGACCTGCATCGGCAACAATACGCGTGTTACCGTCTCCTCTAAAATGTGAAAGAGAAGTGGCTTGTGCAACGGGCTGTTTCAAATTCTGGAAGGACCATTCTTGTGCTTCACCGCAGATGAAAGGCTCATTCTTCCTGAGAAGGCTCCTGAGTGGTTCAGCTTCTTTTGCGAAGTTGGGAAAGAACTTTGCAGAATATTTTACCAGCTGAACAAATGATATGACCTGTGAAGCATCTTGTGGAGGGGTTCATTTAAGATGGCAGCTACTTTCTTTTCACCGGGTGAAACATCTTACATGCTCAGGTCATTCCCGAAGAATGTCAGCTTGGGAAGACGAAACTGACGTTTGTCCCCATTCAAAGTTAGTCCTTTCTCTTTCAGTCATGTTAGTACGGCATGCAAATTCCTGTCGTGTTCCTTTACGCCACCACCATGCACAATCAAATAATCTGCTAAATTAGCCATTCCATTGCAACCATGCAAAACATCCGTTACAATTTTCTGTTACTTTTTAGGTGCCGTTATTACCCCAAACGTTAACCGTTTGCACCTGTATTATCCACGATGTGTAACAAACGTTGTGATCTCGCGCGATCTTTCATCAAGTTACACTGGTGAAAGCCCCACTTGAGCTTTGAGAAAACAGTTGAGCCATTAAGGTCGTACAAGACTTTCTCAATCGTAGGGATAGGATGTCTTTCCCTCTCTATAGCTGAATTTACCCTGCGCATGTCCACGCAAATCCGAATGTCACCATCTGCCTTCGGAACAACAACCAATGGTGACATCCACTCCGTTGGGTTGTGTGACACATCCTCAATAATGTCTTTGGCTAACAGTTCATTCAACTTCTCCTCAACCTTGGCTCTTAACCCTAATGGCAGTCTCCGTACGGGTTGTGCCACTGACTTGACATCAACTGTTATATGTAATTTCAGATGGAAGTACTTCAATTTTCCAACCACTGTAAAAATCTCTCTGTACTTCTCACGGATGTCGGCGTCACTTCCTTCAGCAGTTAATGAACACAGAACTGGACCAACCCTTAACACGCCCAACTTCTCTGCTTTGTTCTTTCCCAGCAAAGGTCTTCCTGAGCCTTTAACCACAATGAATTCGCCCACACAACGGTTGCCACTGATATCGCATACTATCTCATACATAAATGTCCCGATCAAACAACTTTTTACTTGGATTCACACAGGACATTTTTGTTGAAAGTTTCCCAAGTTGCTTGGTCGATCACATTGCATGACGCGCCAGAGTCAATAAGTACCGCGGGTAACATCACTCCTCCAATCTTTAAATCTACTTCACTGCCACTTGTAGGCTGACCAACTCCAAGTGCAAATGCATAATAATATTGTTTGTGATCGAGTGGCTGAATCTTCTGATAATTGGTAAGCTCTCCCACGTGTATTATTCCTTCCCTTATCATGTCTTGCAAAAGACTTGCGCTCTTTTGTTTTACAACAGACAGCCAAATGTCCAATCTCGCCGCACGCATTACATTTCTTTTTACGGGCAGGACAATTATGGTCACGTGCTATATGGCCAGTGTAATTACAGCGAAAATAGCCTCTCATTTTTGTCTACTGTGAACTACTAGACGGTTTACCGGGTTTATATCCTCTCCCTCTACCTTGAGCTGGTCTTTTTCCTTTTCCTTTGCTGTTAGGTCTGCCGGAAACAGCATTCACCTGACCGGATGACGGATCCATAGCCTTGACCTGCATGTTCACTGCTTCCTGCACAGTGGTTAAATCTTGTAAATCCTTTAGAGTAGAGTTTGCTTTCTCAAGGAACTTATGGCGAAGCTCGGGATCCCTGCATCTCTCAATAAGCCGATCTCTTATTGCCTCATCGACATTTCCAAACTCGCACAGGGTCGCTTTCTGCCTCAAGCAACAAACAAACTAATCCACCAATTCTCCTGACGCTTGCTCCATTTGCCTAAATTGATGCCTTCGAATGGAATGTTCAGTAGTGGCGCGAAATAATTATCTAACAACTCCATACTCTCAGCGAATGGCTTGATGTCCGAACCGGTCAATACCGTGTACTAAAGCTCTTGTAAATTCAAACTTCCAGTATACAATAGCATTGCAGTTTTCTGTTCATCTTTCGTAATATCTTTTGCCACCAAATACAGATTAAACGAGCGTTTCTACAACTTCCAGGGAACTGCAGTGTGTTTGGATCTTCCTTTGGATAAAAGGGGCTAACGCTTGCCACATCAAGAAAAGGAACAACCTCGCAGCTTGAGAAACTTGTGAACTTGAAATTGTACTTGAACTAGTTCCACTGTCCGTCATATTCTGAGAAAATGCCAAGTATTTTTGCACAAATTAGTTAAAAACACTCACAAAACGAATAAGTCCTCGTCGCCAATGTAACGATGTCACTCGGATGGCCGTGTAATAAACCAAATTTAACTATAAAAAAACGTTAACAAACTACGCTTTATTCAAACGCCATGATACCCGGAAAGCATGGCCTACACAAACTATCCATAATCCTCAGCTGACACAACTTCCTGTAAACAATACTATCAAAATATTGCAGGGTGGACGTTTGATTTTGAGAGTGGTTGGGTTTGAAAAATTCAGTCGGTCCATAGCCATTTCTATGACAGTTTTAAGCGTAAAGCCGTGAAGCCAAAGAATTGCGCTTTTGCGATAGAAAATAAAGGAATAAAGACACTCCTGGCTTGCGATACGTCCGCACGACGGCCAAAAGCAAAACAATGGTTAATAAATGATAGTTTGAAAATTAAGGAAAGAGGTATTTTGATATAGAATCGATACCTGTGATTTAT
>JAOTRI020098814.1:0-14460 GCA_028564885.2 Zoanthus sanctaehelenae | reverse complement strand
TTCTATATGGCTGCGAGACATGGAAAATGAATAAAGGAGATGGTAAGATCATGAACGTATTCCAGAACAAATGTCTCAGGCAATTACTACGAATTCGATGGGAGGAGAATATGAGTACAGAAGAGTTGCTGCAAAGAACAATCATAACACCTATGAGCACAGAAGTAAATTGGCGAAAATGGAAAATGATCGGCCACTTGTTAAGGTAAGATCAAGATAACCATAACAACGTTGTATTAACCTGGGCACCAGAGGGAAAGCGGAAAAGAGGGCGACCTAAAACAACATGGGTTGGAGGTCGTGGGATGATGCAAAGAGAAAAGCTGGATATGGGGAGAATGGAGGCCTTGTGTGCCACGGGGCGCGAAGAAGTTAAGTAAGAGGTAACAGTATGAGGGGCTTAAAACACTTAAATGCGGAACACACTGTTAAAGACATTATGACTAAGTAGAATAAATATGTAATAAGAAACGTTCATAGGATTAGAGAGCATATGAAACATTTTTAATGAGGTGTTATGAGGGGCTTGAAACACTAAAATACGTAACACGCTGTTGGAGGCATTACGACTAAGTGCATAACGTAGAGACGCTATTTTTCATTCAACTGTTTCACTAACCTGGTATATGTTTTTTCTTGTTCTAATTTGTTTATCTGTATTTTGCAACTGTTATATATCAAAAACGCAATTAATTTTAAAGTAAAATGTTTCCAATTTCTTTGTTTTTTCATGCAAGTGCTTAGGGAAGTATTGTTAGGTCATTTTTAACTATCTGCTTCAATCCCACCGCATGATTTTTTTTGTTTTTCTATGAATAAACAAATAAATAAATCAATGTGTTCAATGAGTTATACGGCGCATTTAGTTAAAACTGCGCCTCGTGGCCCATTGACCCAACTCACCCTGGACACTAATTCATTGCAGGTTAGCTCCCATCAGACGCTGGTACTCATTTGCCTGTCCCGGAAGGAAGGAAAGCTGAGTTGGCTTAGGCGGCAAAGGTCACAGAAATAATCTTATCTCGGCAAAGTGTCGGGATAGATCTGCTTGTCTCTGCAAAACAGAGATCTTACCAACTACGCTAACTAAATTCGCCCAGATAGGGTTTTTATTCTGGATATAATTACAAAGAAGAAAGTTAAGAGAATTAATCAAGCAAACCGCAAAAACTGATCGACATACTAGTACGTAGTAGTGTGTTATAATAGTGTGAATGATTAAGAATGTACATGGTCGACTATTTGTAAACGTGTAGCCTTCGGCTGTTTACATTTTAAAAGAGGTGTTGGTTCGTCTACTTACAATGTGGATCGTCGGTGCCTCCCAGTCCATTCGCCATCAAGACATTTGCTCCAGCAGTAAAATTGCGTTTAAGGTATCCGTTGCTCTGTTTACTGGCTGGCGCAAGAATGTTGTAGTACGTGTCATTTTCAAAAGGAATTGAGAACCTGAAGGGCAAATTAATTTCTAGGTCAAACAGAGTGCGCGTGACTTAACAAAAACAAAACTACATAAAACATTTAAAACAATTCAGGGCTCTCTAACTGCCTTGACAGATGCTCCATATATAGTAATATAAAGGTGGATGACGCAATGAAATAATTATACAAAAACAAAAGAGATTATGATAATGTGTATAAGTGTGAAACTTTTAGGAACAACATGGCCGAAGCTAGAGCTTTTCCAGTAGGGGAGGAAGGGACAAGTCTTCTGAAATTCTAAGAGAACACTAATATTGTAGCACAGAATACCGTTATATTTTCATTCAAAATGTTACTAAAAAAAACTCAGGTGGCAGCAGTTCCCCCCCTACCCCTGTTGGCTAAGGCTATGAACAACAGACGATTCATTGAACTAAAAGGATAAATATGATAAACAATGTTTACAAGTCAGAAGGTTTTAGGAACAACAGAAGGTTTATTGAAAATAAAACGGTTGTTTATCCAGCTGGGATTAAGAAGACACAAATTAAGCGTCGTATTTCTTAACTCTTGCAACAATACTTGCGCCGTTGATGATAGATAGATTGATTGAATGATCAATTGATGAGGAAGTCTGTGCCTGTTTCTTCCCGACTAATACGACTGTCACAAAGATTGAATGAAAGAAGAGACATTTGTAGTTTGAAAATACGGAAATAAAAAATATTTTTCTTTCCTCAATAACGTGTATTCATTTATATTTTGCAAGGGAAAAAATGAAAATCGAACAAAATATAAATCTGGGCATATTAGCAACTGACGGCTTGACAATAATTGCAAAACTTTCATTTACCTTGATACGAACTCGCTAAAGTTAAAAACAACCTCAATAGTCAAGCGCAGTTTCCTTAAGCATAGCAAGGCAGGAGAAGTGTGTTTCCCTTGGCACAAAATCCTGATCCTATCCCATACTTTTAAGACAAAAACCATACCCTACACCTAAACTTGCGTTAAGCCGCCATTGCTATTAGCATATTTATAGGATCGGCCTCTTAACGAATGAATAAATGCTTTTACAACTCTCTCAACATCAGAAAATGTACCCTATAACAGAAAATTAATTCCCTGACCTATTGCTCAAAAGCTGAAGAAGAAATGGAAGATGAAACTCTTCTGAAAGAGATCGAGGAAAGCGGAGAAATATAACATCAAATATACAAGCTTGGGTAAATGAGATAGATCAGTTGGTAAAGCCAGTCACGAGCCAAAATCATCACAAGTATTAACAGCCGCAACAATTCCCTCCATGACCGACGAATTCTTCTTTGGTCGAATACAAAAGTTAAACTTCCCAGCTTTGTCCAAGAAGGCTTTCAGAGAAAGTACAATAATGGCAAGAATTTTGGGACTCCTTTGAAAGTTCCATCCACAATAATAAAACATTATTTGACGTGGACAATTTTTGTTATTTGAGACGTTTTTAACTTGAGCCTGCGAGTTCAGTAACTTTTGGGTTCGCTTTATCTACGACGAGCTATACGGAGGCGGTAAACGTTTTGAAAAATCATTTGGAAAAAAGTCTGAAGTTCAGAGGTCTCACATCCATGAATTGTTAAAAATAGCCCCCTTGTATAATGACAAAGACACGGCGAGACTGCGGGCTCTCTGCGACAGCGTAGAAAGGCACGACAGGGCATTTGGAGTCCTGAAGGTGTACGAGGGGTCTTACGCCTGTAGTGGTAAAAGCGTAATGCTTGTGGGATAAGGCTATGATGACTAACATCAAGTGTAAATAGCACAAATGTGCTAGTAGCTAATTTAAGGCACGATATAGGGCATTATGGCCACGTTGGTTGTGGGCATTGTTGTCCCATCCGTTTTGGAAAAATTACCAGAGGCTCTGAGCGAGGTTAACAATTACACGGGGACAGACCACTTGCAGTGTCAAATGAGCGACCTTTTAACGGCGCTGGAAAAAGAAATTGAACTGCACGAAGAGTGCCAATTGTCTCGCAGCAATCAACAGCAAAAACGACAAATCTTTGATCTGTTGAGCGCAAGTGCGTTGCTGATCTGCAAAAAATAATAACTAAGCATTTTGTATGGGTACTCAATCGCATGAGAACAGCAAAAAAAATTGTAGGTGTAAAGAAAAGAAAACAGACTGTAAGTTAGCTTATAGAGAGTTTTAATTGCATTCAGCAAGGCCATCCAATCAAAGATTGTACAGCAATAGTTATCTGCAAGTCATGTAATGGTAAACACCACTCGGTCATGTGTGAAGTCAAGACGTCTCAAGTCAGAACGTGCATAGAAGTGTGTGTGTGTGTGACCATCAAGGTTGCCCTATTAATTGCTCAGGCCCTAATAAAGGGAAAATAGATTTAACATTATTTTTATATTTGCCCGTATGCAACGGACAAATATCGAAATGGTTTATGGTTTTAATCTTTACGCGTGAGAAAATGTTGAGAATTACTCTGTATACTCGTGTGAATAGAAACCCCCCGTGCAACATTTGTTGACAGACACGTTTTAAAAAATGTTGCCAACAAATGTTACCCACAAACGTTGATCCGTGTGCAATTTCATTTCAAGAACTAAAATGACAAAACATTTTTACGCTTACAATTTCATATTATACTAGCGCCAAAAGAATTATCGCATTGCTCGAGCAGTTGAAATTAGTAAGTTAGAAAAACTACAATGTACTGACCTGTCTTTACGATCAGAGTGTTTATCATGAAGAGTGCTTGACCAATTTCTCATAATGGTATTGCCCCTTTAAAATATTAGGATCATTTAATAAAGGATTGGTTTCATTCATAGCTTTAAAAGTTAGAATGAACTTTACCAATAACTTTTAATTTTTAAAACAAACACATTATAGGTTTTCATCATCTAATTCTAAAGTTAGAATGAATAACACCAATCAATTCTACTCTTCAAGAGAAACAAAATGAATAGTCACTTTATAGGGTTTCATCAACTGGTTCAAAAGTTAGAATGAATATCATCAATCATTTCTACTCTGTACTCGGGCATTGTGTTTAGCTTTGCAATAAAGACTTTTGATAAAAACTCCAAAAGGCTTTCGAACCTAGCCTTGTGAAACTCATAGGAGTTTCAAACAATTTTTTCAAGTTTTCTGAAAGATTCCTACCAATGAACTTTTCGCTCTTTTATTTATAGCTGTTACGAAACTGTAGCCAGGAATTTTTATGCCCTACCTTCTATTCCACCTAGGTATTTTTATGCCCTACCTTCTATTCCACCTAGGTATTAGATAGATGGAGAGGGGCCTGGAAGAAGGATTTTTTTAATTGTTTGCTAACAATCATAGTCCTTGTATTTAGTGTTGTTTTTATTGTATTAATTATGTATCTTGTGTATTTTATTTATGTATATTTTTTGTATCTCCTAAGGGCAACATCCTAGGGAAAAATACAAAGGGCTACAGCTTGGTCCATTGTTTTCTTTTTTTTCTTTTTTTGATATGGGTTGTATAAAACCCTCTGCTCCACAGAGAAGAGTCGAAAGTGTGATGATGTACCTATTTTTGTTTTTTCTCTTGGGTATAGTGTACATAGTTTTTACTTTTTTCTTATGTGCATTGTAAATAAGAAGAGTAATGTTCATTTGTAAATAAACAAAGTTCAAAATTTTAATCCGACTTTGCTAAGGGGACGTCGTCAAATCAAAAAAATTTTGCCTAACGTCCATTGGACGTTAAGGGGGGAGGGGGTAACGGTATGGACGGTAAGGGGGGAGGGGGTAACGGCATAGACGTTAAGGTAAAATTTTTTTGAACTTAAGATAAATAAAGCAGTTTTTTTCGAGAAAACATTGTTCCACTTTTAATGGGCACGTAATTAATAAAATCATAAAACTAATGTAGTCCAGGGACCAAAGTCTTAGAATAGAGCAGTTCAGTTTTTCATATAGCGTACCGCTGTAGCCGTTAAAGCCGATATCGTCATGACCATGAAATCTATGCTTATCCAACTTTTGACCCGATGTTTCTTGTAAAATCTTTAGATAATAATTACAAGTTTCTTCCAAATCCTAGATAAACATCGTTATAAAACTCTATTTCAAAAACGTAACAGCAAACTGTAACGACATTTTTAACTACTATAGCTACATCAACATGCGGCCATGTTTACTTCATGCGACTAGAAAACCAGATGTTAATGCTATTAAAAGAGTTTTTTATGACTGAGTTTATCAGCCCGTGTTTTAGTTCGATGTCGGTAAAAATAACGTTTGCCTTTATTATTTAACACTCATGGCACTTCCAGTACGAGCACTCAATGTCATTACTCCACTCTGGAACAAGGTGGTTTTCTGGAACACAAAGTACGTGGTACCAGACTTTACACATGTCACACTTTATCCTATCCACCTTGTGTTGCCTTCCTCATCATCCTCTTCTGGTTGTTGAGAAACACCACACTTGCTGCCCTGCCACTCTTTGTGTGCATCACTTGATACTGATACTACAGGGTTAACAGATTCCGCAGCTGGCTCACTTTCATCTTCTTTCTCCTCGCTATTGTCCTCATCGGCCAGTCCGTGAGTAGTAAGATATTGTGCAAAAACGATGTTGTGTCTTGCTTTCTTTGCTGTTTACGTTTGTTGTGTGGGTCTTCGTCTCTTCAAGTGCCCTTCTTGTTTCTTGTGCTGTTTGAGTTTGTTCATGGAGGAAAACCCAACCCCACATTCCTCCGCTCCGATCATGTTGCTACATCTATGTTTCTTTCTAGCTGCCTTCTGTTGACCAGGATCTCTAGCTTTGAGATGAAAAATGGAATTGTGGCGTGTCTGGTCTGTTTTCGATGTAAAACAATATGACTTGCATGACTCACAATTTCCCAAGGTAGAGCTTGGAAGACCCTCGTCTCCATGTGGAACTGAATTCGGGGTTCTTGGCAGATCTCTAGAAAGATCTTGTAGTGACCGGGATGCACTTCACTGCCATCGGATTGAAGAGGGTGTAGTTGTAGGCTTTCAGAAAATTGAACAGCTTGGTGGCTGACACAATGGAAGCAAGTGGGGTCGAGGCATTTGATGAACACAAGTTCATTTCTTTTTCTATCGATGTGCTTCAGCATGAAGTGAAGCTCTTTCATGACCTTGCTGTTTTCTTTCCTTTTGTAATACACCCATTGGACCTTGATGTAGCGGATGCAAGGTATCATAATTAGTGTAAAAAACTGGGGAAGAGTTGTCATCACCGGCTTTCTCACATTTCTGAGCCAATGTTTCAACTGCATGACCATCGAATGCCGCACCCTTTCAGTTGACTTCACAAACTTGTGAAATTGCTCGGTCAAATACCTGCTCTTCTTTAGCCTTGATGGTTTTCTTTGGAAGTTTCTGTTGGCATGGCGCTTTATCTTCCCCTGGTAGATTAGCTGGAAGAGTAACTGAAGTCAGAAGCTTGGACATGGGACTCAACAAATGCTTAATGGGGTTATAGACACAGAAATGGGCTGCGTAGGAACAGATTACCAGCATGTCCAGGTTACAGTCACGCCACATGAATGACACGGCATTTACAAGGGAGGCAGCGTTCCAGTCTGGGCCAATCAATAACGCGGCTGTCTTGCCGTGTTTCACTTCGAGTAGAGGCTTCAGGTCGTTTGCATGCTCTTGTGAGGCGGACTTGTAAAACTTGGAAGCTCTCAATGCGATAGTGGCTGGCCCAGTGGGAGGCGTAGCAATGTGATACCTTCCAAGCTTATCAAGCAGAAGTTGCCCTTTATATGTAACTGGCAGACACGGAAATCAAACTGTTCTCCCAACGATTTGCGACATGTTTTCCTAAGATGTAAATAAGTGATCGAACCTTTACCGGGCAAGAAAACGTTCACAGAGCAGGCCATCAAAAAAATAATGTGATGTCTTTTAAAAGTAATCAAAATTGAGCTTTTTAAAACAGACAACGGCAAATAAATTCCATATGGAAGTATTATAAGGTTCGATTACTAATTAATCATATGCATGAAAAAATTATAACAAAGTGCTGGAGCAAAGTTAAAACGTGACAGTGACAAAGTGACAGTTTACGCATGCCCAATTATTTTCAATTGGCTTACAAAAGTCATGTGACTGCTTCAAATTACAAAATCTTCTTTGTGAACCGCAGTTTACAATGAAAATTGCTCGGACTTCGTTGCAAATTTTTAAATTTTTCTGTCTTTCATCCGGTGGAAGTATTTCTGTAGCCAGGAAAAAACAAACAAGGTCCGAGTGTTTTTGAAGGAGTTCATTAAAAAAATATATTTTGCAAAGTTCGCTGGCAGAAGACGTGTTGGAAGACACAAAGTTTAACTGAATTTGACAAGTTATGAAACATTTCTACGTCAACCTTCATTACTTTAAGCAAAGCATTTAACACGGTCATCCAAACAGAAAGAAAAACAAGTTCTAAGTGTTATCGAAAAAAATTATTCAAAAATTTTTCTGTTGCGAAGCTCACTGGCAGGAGAAGTGATGGAAGACACAAAGTTGAAATGGTAGTTTTGAAACATTCTTACGTCAATCTTCATTACTTTAAACAGAGCATTTCATATCCAAATGAAAAGTCAAACAAGCTCCAAGATTTTTTGAAGGAAATAATTCAAAAACGTTTCTTTTGCGGAGCTCTCTAGCAGGTGTAATGTCGTCGGAAGACACGAAGTTGAACTGGCAGTTATGAAACATTTTTACGTCAGTCCTTGTTTTTTTAAGCAAAGAAATTTCACACAGTCATTTTAACGGCCTTACTCATGCAGGTATTTTCATTCTTTGCGCTTTTTAATATTGGTTATTGTTTCATTTCAATCGCCAAATCCTCTGAAAACAGCCATTTTCTTTGTTTTCAAGATTTTCCTGTGAAAATCTCTCCATCGAAATTACAAATTTCTGCACAGAAATACAAATTTTTTGTGGTAGAGGTGTTACCTATTGTTGCAGCACCCTATATATAGTCTGATTCCCCTTTCTTTTTGCGTTCGACGTTAGGAGAACGCAATCATAATCTTGCGCAGGCGGAAAAAATCTCGATTTTGTGGTTGATCAAAATCGACGCCATCTTGGATTTCTAAGTTCTATCCCTCAACAACAGTGCTAGAAAAATCGCCATCCTATCCAACCTTTAAACAAATTCATACGTTACTTTTGCTCCAGAAAAGAGCTGTACGAGTAATTTCAAATATGGCATTTGATGCTCACACGGAACTAATTTTCAAAGAACTCAAAATTTTGAAATATGATTGTGTTTATTTGCTTCATATTGGAAAGTTAATGTTTCAATTCAAATGTAGGATGCTTCCCCGTCACTTTGACACTTTTTGTGCCCTTAATTCAGAAGTTCATAATTACAATTCTAGAAGTTCTAAGCTCTTTCACATTCCTAATTGCGGAACCAATATACGCAAACTTGCTCTATAAGATACCATTAGGACCTAAATTTTATAACTCCCTAAGCACTGATATTCAGTCTGCAATGAACCTATCCGTATTTACCGGCAAGTTAAAAATGTATCTTTTAGCTATAGGCTACTAAAACTCGCATCTTTCTTCATTTATTTTGTTACCTGTGTGTGTGTCAGTGCTATTTCTAATAAAAAATATTTTCAGTTTATTTAAACTTAAGTCCACCTGAACAATTTTGAGACAACTTTGATTATCACTGCTTGTAACGAGGAGGACAATCTCGCTCAAGCCTTGCGGTGGTTTTTTTATGACCCTTCTCGCCACTATTTTTATTTATTATTTCCTATTTATGCATTTTATGTATTTATAGTTGTTATATAAGTGTGGCAAAAATAAACTGAACTGAACTAAACTGTCGAACGCACTTCCCTAATCTCTGATTACTGCTAGTTCTTAGCAATAAGTATATGACGGCAAGGCCCTTGTTCATTTTGCACTTTGTCGATCAGCAGTTCTCTGTAAAACTTCAAAAACGTTTGTTTTTAGTCTTTCCTGGTAGTATCGCCGCTACATTTACACATACATTGAAGTCAATACATGTTCGAGTTTCGGGGCGTTTTTAATGAGCGCTAAAACAAAAGCAGATTTGTTCAACTACTGCGCATGGTAGGGTCTCTGCTTTCCAACCACAAGGTCCCCAGTTCGATCTCAGCACTTTGCCGAGATTCAAATTTTTATGTGACGTTCCGTTTTCCGCCTAAGCAAACTCGCTTTCCATCAGACGTCCGGGTTGGTGTTTGCTGGGAGCTAACCTGCAATAGTCTGTGTCCCTTCCACGTAGGAGGTGTCAAAAACTCTCATCCGTCCGCTTAACACAACAGAAAACCAGAGATAAGTGCCGTGTCCATGGGCCACGAGGCTCGTAAAGGTTTAGATAGTACTAGACTCTAGAGTAACTTGTGGAAGTCTTGATATTTGATACTTCTGTCGTTTGAGAAGTAGCTAGGTTTTCTTGAATTTACCTTTTGAAAGCGGAAAAACGTTTCAAGCGCACTGCATATTTTTTCTTTTAAACAAAATTCATGCCCTTCAATAGAATTTAAAAAAAAAACAACCCCAAGATTGACAAGAAAATCATGCATCAAACTATGACAACGTGCGTTTAAACGTTTCTACTTTTATACGTTGTCGTTAAGAAAGTTAGAATCGATTGTCGTTTGAAAGTTTAATTTTTTTGTTGATACTTTTTTTTGTATTTTTAATTAATTGTTATGTAACTATATACTGGCAGCTTTAAATGACAAACAGATAAACTATAGCTATTCAGATAATTTGTTTACATCTAAGCCTGCACTGAACTTAAAATTTATGAACGAGAAATAGATTGGTCTAGCATTTTAATGAGTGAAGAATTTATACGGAGGAAAAATTCTTTACGTGTGTTGCTGGCAAAAAAGGTAAGCAACTAAACTTTATTATAAAGAGTAAACTCAAAAATCTCCAGTATGAAATGTCAGTACAAAAAATACTTTTCACTAAGGCGTTAAATTCATCCTTTTTAAATCTGTTTCTGTAGAAACAACGATGCAGAAATTCCGTTTATGATATTTATTATAAAGGATGGAAAAGAGAGTTCGACTCACCATTCAGAAATGGACAAAAACACCATAAACGAACAAAATATCTTTCCACGCGCTTATGTGCCATAAAATGAATCCTTTTTAAAACTGTTTTTGTAGAAACAACAATGCAGAAACTCCGTTTATGATATTTATTATAAAGGATGGAAAAGAGAGTTCGACTCACCATCAGATCTGGACAAAAACACCATAAACGAACTAAATACATTTCCACGCGCCAATGTGCTATGTCGAGAAACCTTACAAACATCGACTAAATGCGAATTCTCTTGGTTGTGTAATTTTTAAGCAATTAATGTCGGAGTTAGAATTCTTGTTGCCCCCTGATGAAAAACTATAGCGAACGGCTGCTCAGAAACATGGGAAACTTTTACATCATTTTGCAGAATAAATTAAACTTTATCAGATTGGATATTTTCTTTCTATGTAGTTTTTATAAAGAAAATAGAGTTCACGTTATTTTGAAAACGTCAATTCTCGTTGTGAACACAGCAAATTAAAATTTCACTATATAGTTGATATGTGGTAGTGTTCCTTACGCTACTTGGTGTATCAAATATTTAATGGATAAAGCTGACGAATGCGATCCATAAAAGTCAGTACAGTCCAAAGGAAGTAATGAAAATGCAAATTCTACACCGTAAAAAATTAAAAAGACATTCTCTTTTTTACGGTGTAGAGTTTACACTTTCATTACTAAATTGTTTCTTTAGAAACACCGACGCAGCTCAAACTAGTTTACCGCTGGTTATTTTTCTATTTCAGTCCAAAGGAGTTGCCGTTTATGATACCAAAATTATAAAAAGAATAATTTTGAAATTTTATGTAGCATAAATACCATTTTTAATAAACCATTTTCAAGTTCACGAAAACCGCTAGACATAAACAACGTGGACGCGTGCTACTCGGGGTTGAGTCTTGATTTCGAGCTAAATATTATGTACAGATATCCGAAAATTTTATGAAACATTTTCTAGTCCGCCTGATGTTTTAAGTTTAGCCTCAGTAGGTTTTTGTTGGAAGTTGGGAATATTTAACGTCGAGGCTTGCACTATAAGATAGTGTACTACGCCATGTAAGCTTCCCGTGATATTCAAGATTCCAACAAGCTTTGTGATTGTTTAATTTAAGGCGGGAAACTTAACATTCCGTTCTAACCCGAAACTGGACTATAGATGCAATACATGGTTTTCAGATGCACACGACATGCAACACCTAAGACATCATTTACATGGTCGACCTATGTACAAAGAGCAAACTCCAGTTTAATAAAGAAACTAAACATAGATTGGATTGAGAAAATATTTCAATGATTCAATTAATTAATTAATTTATTTATTTAAATCAATATTTATACAGGATATCCAGTTTAGCAAGGCTAGTTTAAATGGAGTCCTGTTATAACATAAAACAACAAGAAAATAATAATAAAAAAATATAAATCCATTGTACACCAACATGAATATGAAATTTTGTAGTAGGAAGCTATTTACATCCATTGCCCTGGCACCCAAACTATCTCTTGGATTGTTTGAAATGGCGTTCAGTTTTGAATTTTTCAAGATGCCTTATAGTACGTGGAAGAGAATTAAAAGTGTGTGCGCCGCCTATTCTTAAACTCCCCTGAAACTTTCATCGGCCGCCAAGTTGCGCCTGAAACTAAAAATGTATCATTTTATTTCGATTCGTCGGCATTAGCGACCTTCAATAGTGAAGATAAATCCATTAATTCAAGTGCCACTCAATTAACTACTAGCCTGGAGGTCTCATGCAATTTAATTCAATGAGCTCTGGGCTTTTCAAACCATCAATAAAAAGTAAACTTGAAAGAGTGCGTTTTTGCAATTCCTTGGAAACTATTTACACTCGATGCTGTTAATTAAGTTTAGTCCTGTCAGCCACAATCAGTTATCAGAACATAACTTCTCCTTACATAACATATACAAGATAAGACATATAGTAATGAGAAAGTGAGAACTGATCAAACAACACAAACTAACGAAGTTTAAAAGTAAAATTCTCTCAACTTGTCCAGTAAGAAGTATAGGCTCAAGTTGGAAGAATTTAACAATAAAACTAGGATTGAATAGGTTAACATAAGACTGGTTTGAGATACGAAATTATCTTTAATATAATTCGATTAGCCCGACAATCGCCAGACTATCTGTTTTGAAAGAATACGTATGGTTATGCTAATAAGATAAAATAAAGAATGTTTTTGATACACTGATATGGTATGAAAATAATTAATGTTTTTGTTTGGCATTTATTTGTATGCCCAATTTAAATTTCCTTTGTTGTCAACAATCTTTTCATTCCTGATTAATCAACCATTTCGTACTTCTCATGTCTTCCTGAAAAATGCAAAATTTACAGGCCGGAGAGTTTAAAGTGATCTATTCGGCTGTTTTGTTTTGGCTAAAGTGGATCTGCTATTTTCCTCCCGCGAAAACTTTCAATAGTAAAAAAAGGTTATTTAGAAGAATAGCTATAATGTTTGCCGAACCATTAATGTAAGTATTCGTTAAATTGCTTTTTAAAAGTAATTTACTGAAGTGCGTCCTTTAATAGCGTCAGCACGTAACTTTTGTAATTGATTTTTTAATGATTAAGACTTCAAAGGTGTCATGAAAGTGCTGACTTGGGTGTTCGCCCTGTGCCTAAGAGATTGATGCTGTATTTAAATTTTGCCTTGAAGATATCTTTTTAAAAACCCCGTTAGAGTTTTATTTAGAGAACAAAAATATTAGATCTAATGAGCTTTGTTTACATTTCATGAAGGTTTCGCGCAACCGCTTGTTATCTTGGCAACACAAAAACTAAGTAGTATTTTTATTGTGAAATACCCGTAAGCCCAAACAAATTAAAAACACCGTTAAAACGCTTTTAGCAACACTAAAAATATGAATTTGATGTCAATGGGAAACTCATCGCTTATAAGAAAAATTTAATTCGGCAAAGCACGCCATTAGTAATTTTTTAAACCAGCTATAGAGCAAGGCCAAGAGAATTGTTGATAAGATTATGTCAAAGTTTCAACGTACACGTTCTCTTAAGTTTAAAATAATTCTAAAATAGAAACCGTTTGCTTCAAAGAAAGCTTATTTGCAAAATGCTGTTGTTCCACTTTCCAGTGTCCTAACCTTGTAAATCAATGTTTGTTAAAAGCAAATATAACTTTGTTTTTCAGTTAAGCGAGATGCATCTTTTGATTAACTTATTACAACTTTGATCAACTGATTACGAAGCGAGAGTACTGTGTATTCGTCGCCTGAATGTAAAGTTATTTCTAAATTGAATAGAAAAAACCAGCTAACAATCTGAGAACATTTTTCTTCGAAATAATTGTTAAGTCGTACTTTAATATACAGATGAAAAATAATTTGCGTTGTTGAGTTAGCAAGCATTTGATTAAATTATTAAATTGTCGAAATGGTTTGTTCACCTGTACAGGGTTAAGTATATTACAAGTACCGTAGTTATTTAGCTATAAGCCGACCTTGGCTATTATAGCCGAGACCCTAAACTTAAGAGATATGATGACGGCCGAGAGCTTTCGAAAAAAAAGACATCTGAGAAAACAAATTAGATCAAACTCTCGGCTTTAAGCTGAACCCCCTTGTTTGGACTTAATTTGCAATTGGCAGCTTGAAGTCAAAATTTCTGAAAAAACAGCTCGGTTTATAGGTAAATAAAATAATACGGTATATGCTTTTTATAAGAAGCGATACATTTTACAAAGACTCATATTCAGTTTTGATTTCTCAGCAGTTTCAATCTCAATTTTTTGTTAACAGTTAAGTCTGTGAGGCATTAAAATCAAAACCACGAGAAATCAAAACAATAAGACAAACCATTGAGGGACAACGCCGAACGTCTGTATTTTGAGGCGATCTTAACCCAATCGGTTATCAGCACCCAACTTCTCCTTGCATAACATATACAAAATGAAACATTTAGTAATGAGAAAATGAGA
>JAOTRI020098803.1:0-14461 GCA_028564885.2 Zoanthus sanctaehelenae | reverse complement strand
GCTTTTTTTTTTACGTTTGAAATTTTAAGCTCTTTCTACTTATTTCTTAGTTTTACCAATTGTAAATTAACTCAGAAAAGCCCTTTGGGAGAGTTAATAAAATTATTGTATTGTATTGTATTGCAAAATAAAAAAATCAATCAAATCAAAATCTAGAAACCAACCGCTTCCAAAACTATAAAATTGTTGCAAACTCTCGTCAAAATTTTTATATAGATTCACTCTTTTTAGCAAATGACAAAACTCCAACGTACCAGTCCTGGAGGACTCGGTTGTGGCTTTCTCTCTAAAGAAACGATTCAATTCGTTGTTCTGAGGCCTACCTTCCTCTTCCTGGATTTAATGTTCAAGTATTCGCGGTAAAACTCAGGGGTCATTGGACACCACACTTCGGCACACTGCACACGCGCGATGAAGCCTCCGTTTTGCAATTCCATCCAATTAGCTTCGTACAGTTTCGGGCCAATCAAGAAATTCAAATCCTGAAGAAATATAAATGCAGGAATCATCAAAATATTTGAGGGATGCAGGGTTCTAAACGTTACCACAAATGGGAGACAACAGCTAAACTGATTCCGTGTTAAAAAGTGTAACAAAAAAAAACAACAAAAAGAGAAACATGCAGAAACATACCTGAATTTTATCGTCTTCTCTAACGAGTGTTGCTGTAAGTCCTAACTTACAATGCGCCTGTACAACTGCAAAGTACAACAATCTGTGTAAGAAAAACGCTGCCTTCTTAAAACGAATTAAGCTAGCAAACAAATAAGACTCTTTGGTAAAACCTACTAACGGTCTAACACTTATCCTGTATCCTGATTGGCTACTCTACCAGAATTCTATGTGTGATAGCCTTCTAGTAGAGATCTAGAAAAGACGGCCGATCAAAATAGTAATGAGACCTTTTTTGCTATAATAACAGAGGGTTTCATCGAAAACTCAATTTGCATGTCTTTTTTTGACCAATTAGTAGGTTATAAAACAATTAGAATTCTCACCTTGCCTACCGCATCATGGCCTATTGACTTGTACTAATACTACAGCAGCTAAATTTATCTTTAATCATCCTAAACTGAAACGAGATCAGTAACAAAGCTTCAGATTGGCATGTTTAACCTGTTGGTTCAATAAAGGCTTAATCCAATTGATATGCAACGCCTCCTAAATCTTATATAAGGCTGAATTTAGTACTGGCACAGTCAATTATGGTAAAACCAATTTTACAGCATGCATCGATGTTTGCCCTTGATTCAACAGGTTTGACATGTCAACGTGAAACTTTCTTGCTAATCTTTGTATTTACGCTAATTATTTTCATTAGAAAATTATGTACACTTGGCAGCTGCAAATGCTAAAACATGTTAGTTTAAAATTTAGAAGCACCATTATTTGTAGCAAATTCATATTTCACTAATTGTTACTTCTAATCTAATTTGTAAAGTTTATCAAACGCGATGTTAACATTTTGTTAACATTTTGCACCATTTATTAATAAATTTGACTAGTTAGTGTAAATCTATGTTTTTATGTTGAAGAGGACACTATGCAATTTTGAATACCTGTCAATACTCTTCTGAACTGCTTTGCGGGTATGGTGTGTACCTCTAAAAGAAAAAGATTATTTGTAAATGAGGGAAAATCATTCTTGGATGACGATGTTCAAAATAATTGTTATGTACCGTGAATGATAGATAAACTAGTAATTTCAAACAGAAAGTGAGAGCTGCGAGTACACTACTTAGCTATAGTGACAATACTGTTCCATTAAGGCATTTTTAAAATGTATTTGGAATTGAGCCGTTGATCGCATGAAGTGAATTAACTATCAATACAACATAGAGATATGAACCGCTGATCTTATGTATCGCATATTCTTCGTTAGTGACATCCGAAGATTTACATTGTGTTCCAAACACGCAGCTACTCGCTTTGCTCACAGCAAAAACGTTGACGACATTTACCAGTAATTTGTAGGGATGCAGGTACATGATTTTCTGTCGGAATATATTTGAAATCCATTATATGCCTTAACTAATGCGAAAACGAAATTTTTAATGTACTAAACTAAGTACACTGAGCCTAGAGAGTATAATTTCAAGAAAATTAAATTTTTGAAGTCAAATTTGAATACCAGAAGAAACGCTTATTGCGTTCAACAAAAATGACGTTTAGCGGAAGATTTGAAAGCCAGGTTACAGAGCTCGAACAAACACTCAGAACACATGAGAAGAACATCTACCATCAAGTATCATCAGTCCCCATTCTTGAGTTTGCAGAAATTTCATCACCTGTAATGCAAACAGACAAAAAATAGAACGGTTAAAAATGTATATTGGTTCAAGCATTCACTAGCTACAATTAAGCCTGATTATACGGACGTTAATTCCTAATATTAAGGGACCTTAAGCAGCGAGGACGGCGACGCCGGTGACAACGGTAGAGAACAATAGAGAATACAATGACTGCACGTTGAAATGCAGCGAGCGTAGCACCTGCACGTGAAAACACTTGTTTTGAAGTTGTGGGGACTACGTGGACGTAACAGCAAAAACTTTCTCAGTATCTGCTTATCTTCATGGAGAAAAATTCAATCGATTTTCCATTCATAAAACGCAAAGCAAAGAAATAAAACCCAAATGATCCGCTCAAGTAAATAAAGAATAAACCAGATAGGTGATTTTTAGGAACCGTTCTCGTTCGCGTTCCCTTCCTCGTTGTTTAAGGTCCCTGTTTATGAATTAAAACTGAAGGTACGGTAATACGAGACACAAAAACTCCCAACTTGTCGTGCGATATAGCTACGAAGCAAGTTGGAAGGCGATGTTTCTCGTTTTAGCACGCGCAATACAGACTTGTTGGGAAACAAAACACCTTGCTACAAGTTGGGAAAGTTTGTTGCAAAAAGTTGAAAGAGCTTCTACTTGTTGTCGCAAAAATTGGAATTGAAAAAATTGAAATAGAAAAAATTAAAATGCGCGTGGTAAAACGAGAAACATCGCCTTTCAACTTGCCTCACAGCAATGTTACGCAACAATTTGGGAGTTTTTGTGTCTCGTATCACCGTACCTTCAAGTTATCTTAACGTAAAATATTGTATTAAATATGTTATGGCATACCAGACAAACGCACTTGAACAGTGCTAGTGCTTTACAAAGATACACAATGTGCAGTCATAAATGAAGGAGAAAATGAAAATGGCTTAAAAGAGTAAAGACTAGTGTGAAACAAAAGGTGCGCATGTTCAGGTTTATTCATCGTACTGGTGCAGCACTTTGTAATGAGAAAGACGACGAAATACAAAGACATAGGAGCGAGATGGACGTCAAATACAAAGGCTGGCCACCTGGACTTCGCCGAAGACAAAGCACTAGTAATAAATATGTAAATTATACACCGTATAAAAGAAAGAATACTCCGACGAAGGACTAACGTCTTTCTTTTATACGGTGTATAATTTACATATTTATTACAAAAATGTTTCTTTAGGCAACACCGACGCAGCTCAAACTAGTTTAACGCTAGTTATTTTTCACTTTTATCACAGACTAAACAAGAGAAAATAGATTTTTCCTCAATGAAATATCTCAGTGTATAGCCTTTTGCCACAGACTAAACAAGAGAAAATGGCTTTTCTCTCAGTGTAAAATCTCAGTGTATATACTTTTATCACAGTCTAAACAAGACAAAATGGATTTTCTCTCAGTGTAAAATCTCAGTGTATATACTTTTATCACAGACTAAACAAGAGAAAATAAATTTCCTTTCAGTTTAAGAAGCTGTTAAGTTCACAAGTGACATAGGATAAAGAAAACAATGAAGTCAAAACAACAGATAGAACGAACATTTGTGACAAGAAAAAGAAAAAACTTCACTGGTTCTTACACCGTGGCTGAACCAAAAACCGGCTGCGAGAACTGGGCTCAAAGTGAGTAAAGACGAATTCAAAGTAAGAAGAATAAAAATTAAATTCATGGAGCCAATAACTGTAAATGGCCAAAATCTGGAGGAACCAGTCAAATTCACGTATCTTGGCGGAGTACAAACCACACAAGGTGTAGGAGGAGATGATATAACGTGCAGAAATCGGATTGGCCTGAGAACAGAAGTTGTGAAAATCCTACAATTATTCAATCTGGATTACAACGTCCAATTTTAAAACTCACTGGTGAAATCAGTAATTTTATACAGTTGTGATCCATGGAAAATGAACGGTTAAATTCATAACAAACTATCAAAGAGCAATCATTGCATACTTCTTCTGCTTCCCATGATCTCTTGCCGGTATGTGACACCATTGAGTAAGTTGATATTGCAATGTTACAACCTGTTGTACAAATGTTAAAATATGGATTCATTGGACAAATATAAATGAGCAGACACTTGAAAACTATAAAGAAAAGTAGGTTCTTTCAAAATCTTTCTTACGAACATTTAGGAACTTGGTGAGGTCCCAAGGAGTAGAGAAAATAGGACTCGAGGTCTCTTACAAAGATCTTACTCCTGGGCCTACGGTTTAACGTCCTTATCCGAGATATGTCAAATATAGTACGATGTTCCCAGTAGTGTTTTGATCAGACGACCAAGAATTAATTAGAGGCGGTTAAACCTTGCCAGCTAAACGTTGCCTTGCGGCTAAACATTGCCAACAAAGGCGGCTACTTTCGTCTTGACAGGCGGCGGAATTCGCCGGTTACCGGCTTCTACTGAGAACCCTGTAGTACTGCTGTATATTATTATTTTTTGTTATGTTGGTTCGTAAACATGATTAGAAAACAATCCTAAAAACTAAGCACGTTGATTTGTTAAGATTGTGTTTTTTTTTAACTCGATGGAAACACAGAAATAGCACGAGCTGTTAACGTAATGAAGGGTTGAAAGTTCGCAAAAGTATCATGTTCCGACGTATTGCTGGTTCTCCCACACTTCCATTCTATCGAGTTATAAAACCATGGTGCGTTTGTTTGAGTCTATTCTGGAATAGGAAGCACTTTCGAACAATCTTGATTTTATGGATTTTATTCTGCTAAACTAACAGTTGTTCAATGCGCACGTCAATTTTCATTCAAAGTCAGCGGGCTTCTGTAGCTCTGGAGAGGATAGTACAGCTGGTTTGGCTTTTTCTTTGTTGGCAAGCCGATTACTTTCCCTTTTTGATATTGTTATTGTTGTTGCCTTTCAT
This sequence comes from Zoanthus sanctaehelenae, assembly GCA_028564885.2. Classification (NCBI taxonomy): domain Eukaryota; kingdom Metazoa; phylum Cnidaria; class Anthozoa; order Zoantharia; family Zoanthidae; genus Zoanthus; species Zoanthus sanctaehelenae. Next base: position 9,282 of record JAOTRI020098803.1, on the reverse strand, counting down.
ATTATTACGTGCGACCAGATTATTTCAATAATTCTAATATCAGGAGCAGAAGAAGTGAGAGAGTATTCCAAGTAATCTGCAATCAAAATAGGTCTCATAGGAATCTTCCAAAAATCCGTGTATACCTATTCCAGGATTTATCTAAAAGAACATAACTTATTTCTTTTTCAGGAAGAAGCAACCTGGGACGATAGATTTGAGAAAGATGGAAAGAGGCAAAAGTAGGAAAAAGCAGTTATCACCTGTCGGCTTATCTTTGGACTCCGATGTGAAACGGCAAATTGTCTTGTCATCCACTGTTGACCACAGTTTGAACTGAAGGAAACAGACAATACAGCTTTCGCAAACAGCGACAATAAAATAAAAAAATACATATTGTAGGTTGTGTACTTTTAAACACAAAATTTTTTATCTTTTTTTAATACCTGGATTATATAGAATTGGAGATACTGCAACAAGTTGCATTGGACAGCAACACCAAATTGCTTTAAAAAAATTTGAATCCCTGAATCTCACGATATAGGAAATAGTTTAAACCAAAACACTTTGGAAAATCAGTTTTGGATGTGCATACTGGCCTGTACCAAGCAGTAGCGGTCGTAACATTTTTTGAACAAGTTGAGATTTAGAATAAATACCCTTACTGAAGTGTCTATATGGCCAAAAAAAATTGTTTAAGGCTTTGGTATCTCTAGAATGCCTAGAAGAGTATTGTAAAATTATTTTTCGATTCCGTTACATTTTCGATACAAAACTGAGCTTTGAAGTACACGCACCTGCCACGCCTAACGAAGATGACCGGGAGTTGTTAAGTCTGGGTCCAGTACCAGTCGTTACGTCACTTTAAGCATCGTCTACTTTCCCAGCCATTTTATATTTCAATGTTTCATTATATTTCCAAAAATACTCCATCATTTTTTCAGATTATTTACGCCAAAAATGATCAATTTTGTATGGTCATCTTCCTTGGGCGTGGCCAGCACAATTTTGGCCATATAGACACTTAAACCAAATGGTCCATACCGAAGTTACGGGACCCAAATTTGTTTTATTCTAATGGTCCCATTTTTTGTCGCAGCTGTTATAAGCTGTTTAAACATTTTGCTTAAGACTTTTCCTGGTAGATTGAAATAATGTTTGTTTCAAAAGCAAAGCAAACACAAAAGTTTGGTCGGACCATTACGGACCTTGAACTGACCAATAAGAGCGCACAAAATTAGTTGGCCATACAATAAACGATTGTAATCACTTACTTTTTGAAAAATAAACAGTGAATATCAGTTATTAATTTCGCACCTGCATACGCCACTGTTCCACAGCAACTCCTTGGAGAATACATAAAAGGATAACAGAAAAAAACGCAGCATTTTAGCTAATGGTTGTAAATTTATAACTGCTATGCGAAAACAGTTTCATCATGGATATCGATCATTACAAACACTAACACAAAGTATTGGTTAATGAGAATAAACAGGTTCAATGCATTATCTGATGATGATTTTAAAGACTATCTATCTTTTAACATTCACTGGAGGACTAAAGGATCAAAACGAAATCAAAGAAGATTATGCTTTTGTACAAAAGGAGCTTTTTATCACCTAAATAGGAGTGGTTATAAAAGTTCCTTGTTATTAATTGGTTCAGCTCGTTTTGTTCCTATTGTTCTAGACATTCACAAATTTAGATTTTTTTTTGCTATTAGCGGTGGCAGGCGGTAAACTACGCTGATTGCTTGAATGGCATAATTGTTTATGATTACTTATTCATTCAGATTGTGCAAGTAAAGGAGAAAAACGAACTCGGTTCCTTTGCCTTCTATCCATTGCTTAAAAGTTATAATTAAAAAACGTAATGCATACGAAACCCTGAGATTATTAAGAAATCACAAACGAAGGAGTGAATTTATAAAATAAATATATTATTAATTAAACGTTGCAGTGCAACGCACATGAAACAAAGCAATATTACTACTGCCTGCACTTAATCAAGAATTCTAACGTAAACCAGATCAGTTTAACAATTATATGATCATGCAAAAAACTGTGCAGACGCAGTCGACTGGAATGTCTAGGCATTCAGTTAAAAAGAGGAAAAGAAAAGATAGCATTTTAATATTGTAGTGGAACAGTAAAATTAATTAAAGACAACATTTCTTTATAGAGTCAAAAAGACAGTAGATAGTATGAAAGAAATGTAACTTTTATAATGTGAAATAGTGCAAGAAAAACCGCTGGTTAATTTTTTCCGATAAACTGCGAGAATTAAGAAAGCTGCAAGCCTACAAGAAAGTGTATTATACTTATTGAAACGTTTGAAGCAATCAAACCGAAATATCACATTGTTTACAGTTAATATTAGACCTAAAAATTTCTCAGATTAGAACACTCTATCAGGGAATTTCACCTGTGTTGTATTCTGTCTTCTTTACTGAGGGCACTTATACACGGTTATTAAAATATGTGAGCCACTCAGTTCTTGAAATCTGTATTTATTTATTTGCGATGGGCATTATTTTTGATATATGCAAAAATGTGCAAAAATAAGTTTTAAATATATTACTATTTATTATTCTAGTTATAAGAATGACAAGGATAAGAGTATTACTCCAACTTATATATCTAGCTACAGTGGCGGATCCAGAAATTCTAGAAGGGGGGGTGAATAATACAAAGAATTTACCAGAGACTTTTGAAGAAGAAAGTTGTCAAGTACAAAGAATGTAGAAGAAAATTAAAGAAAAAGGGGGTGAAAATTCACCCAATTCACCCCCCTGTATCCGACCCTGAGCTACTAAGGACTAACATTACACTAGACTTCACTTCTTTCGGAAAGGCAAAAGCCCAAAAAACGTTTAGTCGACAGCTAAAATGCAAACCTGATGTGCATAGCACCAGACATCTCTTTCTAACAGTGCACGCTGCCGTCACTCCAACAAGAGTTTTACCAGCTCCTGCAAAACGAGAAAGAAGAAAATAACTATTGTGGGAATTTTAGCGCGACAAAAGCATCAGCAATGCAATGTAGTTTTTCAAAGAAAAAAAACTAAAATTCTCTCAGACTAGGTGAAGAGAAACGTTCATAGATTGACCAGTTTTTGACCTCTGCGTGAAGAACTGATTCAAATTTTATGTAAAGTTGTCACTTTCAGTTGAAAAAAGCTTTCAAATAATTCTTTTTAACCATAGCTTCTTATTGGTTTAACACTTTTACTTTCTGTCTCACGATCAGAAAGGCCTATAATAGTAAAAGATATCCGAACTGACATAACTATAATGTTGCTGGGAAAAAAGAAGCCAAACCGCTACTGCTCATCACCAGGATGTCTAAACTGTGTGAAGTCTACAACTGGTTTCAGATGGAGCCACAATAATAAAAATTAATTATTCCCTATCAGTGTAAAAGTACTCTGTATGAGAAGAAAATTGCTGTTTGCTATTTTCAAATATCTATTTTACACTAACAGTAAAAAAATTATTATAAATTGTAAAAAGATTGTTTACAACTGGAAAAGTTACAACTTTTCGATTTTCCTGAAACTTGCCAGAGTTGACCCCCACATTCTGCCTTTTAATTCTGTTACCCGATTGGTCAATTTTTTTAGTTTTCTACGATCTGATTGGCTGTTCAAGATGGTGCGATTTAGAGTTCAAAATAATCCGATTTAGGCTAAAATCAAGCCACTAAGAACCAATGAGATTTCAGGATTCACTAGTGATTTCAAAATGGATTTAATTAAGAATATAACTAGACTGATTTCCATATTTAAAAACCTCGAATATCAATGGGTCAAAAAAAACGGCAAAAGGTGGACGGTTTTCTTATTTTTCAGGGAATTGTATGTTATACACCTACAAACATCAAAGGGCAAAAACATAGTAGCACTCTAAAAAAAAGAATCCGCTATGTTTATTTCCATTCCGATGATCTAGTACATATTTTACAAAGAATTTATGGTTCATTAATGGTTTAAAACCCACTATTTTTAAGACCTTAGGACATCGATTTCTTCTGAGAAAAAAACAACTTATGAGACTTGTGTTTTACGAGTTTGCTTTCTCATTGTATTAAGTTATTAGCCCAATCAGAATCGGGAAAAAAATGGTCAAAAATAAAAGCAAATTATTCACATTACATTCAAGGAAATAAATTGAAACTTCGCATGGTAAAAATACGGTGAATAAAGTTTCATAAAATATTGATGTTGATGTGAAATTCGATACCCATAGTGTCAAATTACAATCAAACTGTTGAGTCACGAAATACAGTTTTTTTCGATTTTCTCCGCTGTATTACTCTTGAAGTAAACAATTTTATTCCAGATTTAACCTACCTAAACGGAGTCAAAAATACACCGGAGCCCGGATCTATAGCACTTTTCATTTGCGAGGAATGGAGTAATAATACTTCAAAAACAAATCTCAACGTTACTGACCTGCATCTTTCCCTCAAGAAGATCGTTTAACCCGGGCTCCGACTAAAGTTTTCTTTAATGAATATTCTTGATTTGTGGTAATTTTCATTTTGCTTCATGGCATCAAAGTTTTCTTGTTTTCATTATTCGTTGTTTTAACTTTAACCTTTTTGATAAGACACCGTACATTATGCGCTGATTACTCCCGGTACCAATACTTACCACATGGTAAAACAATCACTCCGGATCGAGCCCTTCCATTGCCAAACATTTTTCGTAAACTCTTCTCCTAAAAACAACATCAAAAATTACATCAACCAAAATGGAAATCTTGCGTTAGATTGGCTGAATTAGTTTTTGAGGTATGTCACGAAAAACCAAAGATGAACTGAAACAATTTAAATTGATTGTTTTGCCTTCAAATTCGCTAGTAACACGAATATCCTATGCTTGATAAATATCATTTAAGCCACATATCAAAAGCATTACGTACTCGAACACAGGTATTGCCTAGACTTGATGATGGCCATTTTAGTTACATCCCACAAGAATTATCCTCTAGTGACTATGTGCTACTAACAATATGGCAAGCTGTTATTTACGAAATATTTCATATTTGCATATACAATTACATTCATCGCGTCATCAAGAAAATATAAACAGGTTACAAATTGCAATAGCACGTAACACATGTAATATGGACAAAAAAAACAAGATCTAAAATATGATTGCTTTCTAACGTTTTGTCGGCATAGTCCACTCTGTATTCCTTTAACTCTGTTATAATAAACAATTATTCCTATGAACCATTTTCGTAAAGGGTAAAGACCTTCCTTCCAACGAGATCGTCCTTGAAATTCCTATCTTCAAATCTATCTTCTTGGATCTCTGCCATGATGTCAGGCAGCGCCACACAAGGATCCTCTAGATCGGCTTCATGTGCTCTGCACCTAAAAAAAGGTTCTCTTCAGTTTGAGGAAGAAGAGCTGACGGTGGGAAATAAGCGGGTAGTAGAACTACGTAGTTTTTCAGCCCCTCTGGATTTATTAGTTGGTCGTCTGATCCATCAGCCGTTATCAGAAAACCGGTCATGTGCCCCACTCGCAGTCGCTGGTGTTCTTATTCAGTGCTGGTCAATTTCTCATAGGCCTCACCTATCCAGTGTTTTATAAGAATGCATCTTTCCATTGATAAGAAAGAACTGTTTTGGCCATACTACTTTTCTGCGTTAACTTCATCATCCAACCACCTTCGCTGAGCTTGATAATTGAGTGTTTTGGGGATCTGAGCATACCCAGCATCAACAGGCTGCCACAGGTCAATAGCATTTGGTAGCCCATACTAAACTACACCATTTAGTTTTGACACAGACTGTTTAAATTCCTCAGAAACTTAGGTCGTTCGATTGTCACAGAAAAGAACAAAGCGTTCGTCATCCTTTACATATTGCGAAAGAGTTTTCCGCAACCATTAAACTGACACTTGTATCTGCCCATGCATTTTCTTGGTAGTAGACATTGACTTCTGGATGGTAGGCTTCCATTTCGTCTTGGCTTATGCGTTTTCCATTTCCACGGAAGATAACACCAAGCCTGGCATGGGTTATTCACCAGTTGGTCTGAAACAGTTCTGAAGTGTGCACTTGTCCAAACGACTCCCAGGCTGGCTGATCTACACTTTGAGGTCGTGCTGATCGACGTCTTTGTCTACATGGTCATATGTGCGTGTTGTTCCAACAACAAAAGGGAGACGGCCTTGGTCAACGTTGAGACGCTGCTTTGGTTGATATCTGCCCCATTTCTCGTCATTGCGGTCATTTCTTCCAGTGCACACTAACTTCTCCCGAGTGGTTGCGTGCCATTTCTTTAGGTCAGGCTCAAAATTCTGCTTTGCTGTCTTTTAGCATCGTTGGCGCGCCCGCATTCTGACGTTGTAGTTCTTCAAAAAAGACGCAACAACATGCTTACGCACTGTTGCGTTTGGATCGCCAGTGATCTCTCTTTGGGTAGTTCTTGCCATTTACCACAACCAGTTAAAATCTACACAGTATTCTTTAGATTGAGCTTCTTTGAACTTTGTAAAAAGAATAGAGTGGAGCTGTTTGTGTTTTGATCCTTTTCTAATTTTCAACATTTTCTTGTGTGCATCTACAGCAGCGGCCATTATCTTTTCCTTGCTCTTGACCTACTTAGAAACCAAGGACTGGTTGATACGGTATTTGTTTGCAATCTCTTCTTGGGTCAATGCTCCAGCTTCAACATCATGGATACCCTGGCTTTAAACATGACACAGCGCTGCCCCCGTCTACTAGCGCCTCTTTGTTTGCTTTTAGTTTTACCACTTGAAGGAGCTGCAATTATGAGTTAAAACACCTTTTCGAGAACGGTACAAAGGATTTGTATACATAACAGTTTTATATGTAATTATATCTTCCGCTCGGCAAATGGAGTTTGATCGTACTGTACCTTCTTCAGAACCGGTGCTTTCATCGGGAGTTTATCCAACGTATCTTGAGCAGCAATTTTGATTTCACTCTCATTTTCACCAACAGGATCCTTCTTTGACAGCATTCCTTTCCCGCCTACCTTGGTCATTCTACTAACACAATGCACACATTTTTCATGTACAGACAACCCTTGCTGGTTAACAAAGAGTTTACTGCAGTGATTACACTTAATTGTTCTTGACATAGTTGAAACGAAATTGGGTACTTTCTTTTCCGTCACGCTATTTCTGTGCGAAACGATTTTTTAAAGCCAAAACGGCCAAGTATTGTTTAACGTGACATCTTGATACCAAACACTTGTAATTGATATCGTAGTAAATTCTAGAACGTAAATGTCATGAGCTATAATTTAAGAATAATACAAGAATGTTTTCAGCCTAAAATCAGCAGAAAAATAAGAATATTCAGCCTGGGCCGGAAAAACAACATTCTTATAAATAGAAAAGAGTGTAGTCATGTAGATCCCACTCACCTGGTAGGGTCTTAGTATTGTTGTTGGTTTCAAATCCATACTGCAAAGATAATTAAAATAAATATAAAATATACAAAAAGTAAGTACATTAATTGAATAAAACACAAAAGGTAATTAGATTTGATCTGTCTATAAAGTAGTAGGGAAAAATACTATATCGACTTAACTTATATTAGTATTACAAATAGATATCTGAACAAACATAGCTATAATGCTGCTGAAAAAAAATAGCAAAACAGGTACTGTTCATCAGCAGGATGCCCAAATTGTGTGTAATTCTACAATTGCTTTCGGCTCCATTATAGGCTCCAAAATATGCGAAAGGTCTAAGAAAGGAAATAGCAAAACTTATTGTAGGATTTGGTTTCCTCGTGTAGCCCTCCAGGTTAGTTCGGGCAGCTTGCACTGACTTCAGTTATTCAAAACTAATATTTGAACCAAATCTTAACACTAGGTACAAATAAAGCTTGTTGTTGTTGTTGTACCTGTCGAGATTGCAGATTTAGGGATGTCAGATGTAGAGTTTCTTGAGCGGTGTTGAAATGAAATTGATCTCCAGAGGTTTGTGAGAAACACGAGCAAATAATACTTGGGTTTTGTGTGCACAAAGAATAGAATATTAATCTAATATTGGGTGTCTGAATAACTTTGAATGGCACAACGAGAAAGTTGCTATCAGGAATTAAATTCTGAAAGAGGAACTTTATACGGTTGTGTTGCAAACTGAAAGAGTTGTATCAGTTGGGGGTTCTTGTATAGTATTGTATACTTACAGTTTTAAAGGCGTTGGCAAAAGGAAAAATTAAGACAGACTTAGGTTTTATATCTTAACCATATTTTTGTAAAATAAGGCAGGAAAGGGTGTTGTAGTTCTGTAAATTGAAAAGATATACTGTATGTACAGCAGAAGCAGAACCACACTCTCACTGTTACATTCTGCTTTTGACTTAGGGTGCGCCCGTTTGTACCTATTCCGGAATAAAGCTAAATCCTTATACGAGCGTAGTGGCCCATGGGGCCGTCCCTTATCTCCGGAATCCGTAGTGTTAAGTGGATGAGAGACTTTGACTCCCCCTGGACGGGACATTAATCCATCGCAGGTTAGCTTCCAGCAGACGCTGGTACTCATTTACCTTCCCCGGAAGGATGGAAAGCTGAGTTAGATTAGGCGGAAAATAAGATCACACAAATTCCGGAATAGGAATAGATATAAAAAAAAAACTTTGTCTGATTCTTGAGATTGCTTTTTCTGCAAAGTTGCAGATAAAATATGTCTTAGTGATTGGACTTTATTAAATTTTAAATTTGAACAAAAATATTTCGTCGCCCTAACAATCTGGAAGGAAATACAACATTTCTCTCTTAAAGTGCATATGACATAAATACCTTGTTTAGGTTTTTAACTAGTTTGATATGTGTATAAAATTTCTAAATTTTATTAAAACGTTTTCCGGGGGAGGATTGAGGTCCAATTGACTTCCTGTGACGTACATTTGTTTACCTTGTGCAACCATTAAGTGCTTGGATAAATCTATTTTACTTTCTCATCATTCCATTCTGCTACCATTGGGTGCTTCAGCAACACATCTTATAACTTTCTCTCTAACCTGCTCTGTGGCGATGTTGAGCCGTGTGTTGGGTTAACAGCTTGACGTCACAGGAGTTTCACGTGTCATTTTGGCCGCGCGATGCCAGTAGACATGTTTTTCGTTCAAAAAGCGTATTTCAAACGACAAAATCATGTTAAAAAGATATCGCTGAAAGCGCTTATTTCAAACGATAAAATCCTTTTAAGGAGGTCCACTACCTTCAAGATTTTTTTTTCCAAAATTAAGTTTTTTCAGAAATTTATACCACCCTGCGATTACCCATCATGAAACAAGACCAACACAA
>JAOTRI020098792.1:0-14463 GCA_028564885.2 Zoanthus sanctaehelenae | reverse complement strand
GTCCTAAAATGCCTCGATGTCACGTTCGCCCCAGTCTTAATCCGCGTGGCCGCCATATTTATGAATTCGGTCCATGGGTGCGCAGAGATACGCCGATTTTATGTTCGAGTGGTGAAAAGAATTCGGGAGTGAGCGAAGGGAACGAGTGAGATCTTTTCACAACTCCAAGATAAAATCCGTACCTCCAAGCGACATGTAATATTTTATTTATTATGTAATTATCCATATAAGTTTAAATAGTGCATGTACAATTCAATTTTAATTATCTTTAACCGGTTTAAAAAAGTCGTACAATACGGATTTGAATGTGTTCTAGATCACAATGAATTAATATATAATATATATTTTTCTTTAATCCCGCTTTAGGAAAAAAATGTTTTCATACTTACTATTCAATATTAATTTAACTCTGAGCTAAAAAATTGTGCATGAATCCTTGCTTGTTGATCATTTTACCAATATGTTACCTCCCTGAACTAGCACTTACATAAGAATAATTGTAGGTCACCCTTTCAGTTCTAAAATATATTTTGTTTAATAAAATGTTTTGTATGTCCTAATGGGTGCCTAAAAGTTTAAACAATCTCCCGTTCTGTAGTATATTAATTTGAATTGATTGAAAAATGCTTATGTTTATTTCTTGCAGTTGATTCTGATATAAATAAAAACTTATTGCTGGTTCACAATAAGCAGATGTTTAGTAAAGAACTAAACAAGTATAAAACAAACCCTGTTCGGTTACAGTATGAATAAAGTAAAAATTTGTCGATAACTTTTATTCAGCGATTTATATGATTATTTGTATTGACACAGCACAACTGTGTTAAAATACAAGTTTTATGAATAACTTAATCAGACAAATGATTCATGTCAATATGTTAGCTGTATTTTTATCACGTTAATCGTTATACCCGCGATAATTTGCCCTGCTATAATTTGCCCCACGACAATTAGATTAATTGTTCCCTTAGAGTGACCTACTCGGGAAAACTCTGCACCACTAACATAAAAGTTGAGCCTTAATTACCTGTGCTAAGCGGTTCGAGAGAACCTCTGTCAGACTGAAGTCTATCACGTTAATTTTCACGATAAAATTTATGAATATTGTAAACAATCGTATTGCACGATGAAAGGTTGTAATCAAATGCGAATTTATGAACCTATTTTTAAATTTGAGTCTTTTTTCAGTGATAGAGCTGACGCAATAGCTTGATTTATTTATGTTATTCCTGGCTCTGAAATGCTCTCATATTCATAACCTGACGGCTAAAAAGTATTTAAAACCACTTTCGATTCTGTGAAGGGAAAATTCCCTTTGTCTGAGTGTTTAGACATTGAAACCAAGAGTTTATTGACTGCAGTTTTCATCATTAATTCGTTATTTCCATAAATTCAATCAATAAACAACTTGTTTTTAATTTTAAGATGAAAACTCAATGGCTTTTGTTTGAACTTCCGGTTCAATTCCTGGAATCGAACATCTTTATTAAAATCACATGCACTGATTGAGGTAAACATTTCACTTTATATTTTTAGCTTATGAGTAAAACGGGATTTCCCCACTATAGTTTATAAAAATGCAATGGAAGCGAGCAGTCGATTGTAAAAATAACAATATGTCCGAACACTTTAGAGCACGGTTTCATTTTGAAACTGAAAGAATAACATTTGCAAGATGTGTCGACTTGGAGTCAGTAAAAGAGAACGTTGTGGACCCGTCCGACGTAGGAAACTGTAGAAGACTATCGAGAGAGCTTCGTGAAGCAACTGATTACGTTTTATCGGAAAAGGTTTGTATAAGCTCACATCGAAACAAATGAGGTTTTTTTTGTTGTTCAAAATATCAAAATTTCACAATTTTTCTTGCGTTTATCGCCTAACTCACTTGAACTCAAATGCTTAATGAACGGTTATAAACATAAAACAAATATAATTTTTTTAATCAGATTTTTCTATCAGTTCCGAAAAGACTATAAATAAGGTATGAATAAAAAAAGATATCATAGATATTCGCAATTTCGAACTGTTTTTAAAATATATAATATGAGGTGTATCTTTAGACGAATTATTATCTATTTATCTGTTCAGTTGAAAGGCTGTATTGAGTTTGTTCCGGTAGAAAAGAACAAAAAAAGAACAGCTTCTTTATTCCTCACAATTATGTACAATCATGCTGAAAAGCCGAAACTTTCAACCTTGTTCAAAAAAATTGAACATTCAGCAAAAAACCTCTCAGTAAAATGAGTGTAAAATTATAGACACCAAAAAAATAAGACTCAATCGTTGTTCTTATGAAGTTGTTCGTATAGTTATAAAATAGCATGTTAAAATTGTTATAGCAGAACGAAAGAAAAAACTTTGACTTTTGCAAATCATGGGTAACATGTTTCGTTCCCGCCATTGCCAGAAAGCTGTATTAAGAAGTGAAGGTGAGAAAATAGAGAACATTTCGGCGCTGGAATTCGGCTTAACCAGAAGTATTGAAAAGGAGGTAAGATTGATATAACTTATTACTAATGTTTATACCACTATTACCAGTGTCAAACCAAAGGTCTCTGAAACTAAAAGAGTAACATAGGAGGCGGTAGTCATTGGCAATGATCATAATATCTTCAACTACATGTACATGCACTTGTTATTTTAAAAATCACGTTAAATAAATCATTTATTTATTTATTTATGTATTTAGTTTCACAATTTGTAGTTTTTACGTGAGATAAATGTGTTCTGCAGAGGGAGAAGCGAAAGTGAAATTAGTAATTAGGTTTTTTTCAGTACCCCCAGTTTCAAAGAAAGATGACACAGCCATAGTTATGAAACGAATACACAAAACAATTACTTTTTTGTGCAGGTCGCGTCATGTGTTTAAGCGTAATTGATCAAAATTCAAAAACAATTTAAGATCCCAGTATGCAAGTCTTTTACGTAGGGACTAAAACTCATAAATTAACTTAGCAATATAATACAAAATAAAACACAAGTCCTGCGGTGTTTCACCTGTAATTCAGTACACTAAAATGGAAGGCGCGTCGTTTTGCAATGTTTAATTTGAGCAGCTAGAAATAAGAACAGAATTAAGACAAAACAATTTAAGGCAGAAATCACCAAAGAATTAAGAATAATGAGTCTCTTAAAAATGTTCTGGTTCTTATAAAGAACCTTGTCCTAATCCTAATTTCTAAAAACTTAAAATCTTTTCGAACCATTTGATTTCATATATACACTTTTTTTGAAACAAACTGGTAAGTTTTTTGACGGTGTGTGGTCGCTAGAGATAAGTGAAGATTTTCGCCAGCGAAGAATGTCAGAAAATACCAATGTCAAAATCAAATTCATATTGCAATTTGTTTCAGACGCATCCGGCTATTTTTATTTTATGGGGTAACATGGTTGTATCTTGTCGCAGGGGATGTCCCTTATAACAGATTCGATTCAAAAAGATTCTTTCCATTCAAGGTGAATTTCGAGACAATTTGAATTTCCAAATCGTTCTATGCTACATCGGTAAATGAGTCATGGTTCCACACAGTCATAAAGAGTCACGGAATTTTTTTTTCGAGCTATACAATTACATTTTTGGTGAATGAACTTTTATATAACTGAGTGCAAATGTACATGCCATCAGAACGCCGTAGTGACACACATGCACTTAAATTTATGAACTGCATATATGAAGTATTAGACGAGTTCGCACTAATATAAGCAAATTTCTTTACGGACAGTACGGCATGTAAACTTCTCATGAAATTCAAGATTTGAACATTAGCTTTGTGATTGGCTGAATTGAGGTTGGGGAGTGTTTTATCTTTCTTTTCATTGGCTCAAATTTCATGGGAAGTTTACATGTCATAATCACCCCATGCTAACAACAGGTAGCCCAAGCTCCTGATACGAACAGTATTGGTTAGCCTATGGTATCAAATGACTTTATATAAGTGAATGTATAGGGAGATTATATGTTGTCATTCGATGTACGATATTTATGGCTTACATTAATAAATTGTCTTGAAACTTACCAGTTGTCTTGAATATGTCTTTGAGAATCCTATATCTGAATTTGAGCGAATTCGAGCAAAAAAATCCCCACCAGTAAGAGAGAAGACGAAGAAGAAGAAAAAGATCAGTACGAAATATTTCAGATGTACGAGATAATTTTTACCCAATCAAAGTTCTCAGCTTTGCATGTGAATCACATAGCTATCAGTGGTAGCTATTACAATTCTTAGCCAGATGTAGATATTACAAGCCACACAGCTCGAGATAGCTTTGCCATTGAAATCTGCTGCATCAGTCTCGTGCGATTGTAAAAAATTGCTATTCTCAATATAGATTATATCGTTGAAACTGCTTTTTGCAAACTGGACGATTGTTTTTGTTTTCTAAAAAAATTGTTTCCAAATTTTTGTTCCTGAGGCAATTGCTTCGGTCCGCGCTGGCAGTACGGGCTTAATTTGCAATAGGAGAAGTAATTTTCTTCCCTTCAACATAGAACATTATATTAACATAACTGAGGAATATCATCATAGTTCATGTTTTGTCAAATTGTCAAGTACAAAAATGTAAGCAATGCAGTCCGTCTAAATACCTGGCTTACAGGCACATATGACAGTACAAGCTTTTAAAGTTTACCCCTCCATAGTTTTAGTCGTTTTTGAAGCAAAAAAGAACCCAAACCCTACTCCACGGTTTGGCCACAACCTATACGCATGCGCTTGTGCCTGAAAAGCTATACCGTGTTGGCTGATGACGAAGTTGCTCTAGTTACTTGCTTTGAAGTTACTTGGGTGAAGCTGGTTGTGCGCATGCGTGTAAATTCTGGCCAAAGAGTTTGGGTGGTTTTTGCTTTTTTAAAAATGGTTCCGTTTTTGAAACAGCGTTTGAGATTTTTAGGCAAAAATACAAATTAAAGAATTTTTGTTCGGACACACTCATTTTTTGCAATGGCCTCTCCTCTTTGCTTTTATATTTTTGAGATGACCCCTCATTTTAGATCGAATTTTTTTGGATGCTTCCCCCAGATCTAGAAACCACCGCCCTCCGTGACCCATAAAAAGTGAGTAGTCCCCAAATGGACTTCAGTGCCTGAGATAGTTGTTTCTATTATGTTTTTTTTTTATGTGAGCTGCTAAAAATAAGAACAGAATTACGAACAGTTTGAAGCTGAAATCACCATCAATTTTGGAGTAAATCCCAACTATAGTAATTTTTTAAAATTTGCTGTTATATAACTTAAAAACCGTTGTCTAGACCCAGCATTGTCGTTGCTATAAATCTGCGCATTTGTTTTTACGGCGAATGCGCAGAACGGGGTATTCCAAAGTCTAGCCAAACTGAGCCAACGTATTTTGGAGCTGATTTTCTTTTTTTTTTCTCACTAACAGGTTCGTATGCCAAAGTGTCATGTTCTATCGGTAACAAGATAATTAAAACAAAGAAAACGGCCGTCATACAAGGAACATGTGATCCAATGTTCAACGAATCGTTCAACTTCACTGTTGATGGAGACGAGCTCGTCAATGCCAGTCTTCTGGTGACAATTATGCAGCACAAGGGAGGAGAGGAGGGCGAAAGACTTCTTGGTAGGGTATTGTTGGGAGGAATGATGTACGCAAGAGGGACTGAGCTGGAACATTGGAATGAGATGATGGTTAATTCAAGGAAGATGATAAAATATTGGCATTCATTGAGCGTTTAACGATAGGATGAATTAAAATAATTAAATACTTAAAATATTTTCTTTTTCATTCGTTTTTTGCAACATAAAACATTCCCTGTTGAGTGCTCGTAATTCCAGTTTCACGTTGAGCTGAATTGCAGCGACAACTCGAATGCTTGATGCATTCCAATGGTGCAGTTATTGTATTGAATTACTATTGTTCTTTGCTGCTTAAGGTCTCAAATGATTAAGAGGACACTCGTTTGGAGTTTGAAGTTTACCCAGTTGATGGAATTTTGAAATCAGTTGATGGAATTCAGAGTTTAATTGGTGGAAGTTTGAGTCCATTGATGGCATTCCCAAGGCGCACTGATCCCACACACCATGTTAGAGTCATGTTACGGGTCTGAATTCGCCGGGAGTTTGAATTTAGAATGCTAAAAGCAATTCATAAGGGCTAAAAAGTGGTACGCTATAGATATTTGGAGACAATTCCAAATATTTCCCGGAAAAGTTGTCGCCTTAACCGGCTTAAGCGTTTATTTCAATGTTAGATTAAAAATAGATATGTTTCTTCAGGTTTTTTAAAAGAATAAGCAAACGTTTTCATTCAGTGTGATAAATCGGAGAACGTTAATTCAATGTTAATTAAACGATCCCTGATTTATAAAGGAAATCTATTTTTCATATCAGTCTGGCGAGGCGTCTGGCAACTTTTAAAATGAAAGGTTTTTTTTTTGCTCAAAATTCCTTGCTTTAGATATAAATAGACAATACTACAAGTTAAAAATAAAACAACTAGAATTGTACATGAGTTTGTATCGGAAACTTCAAGTGTAATGGATTTTAAAACGGAAGAATATAAATTTGCAAAATTAGAGTACACTTGTGAATCGGATGTGTTGGTGCCTTTCATTTATACAGTGAAGGTCAAAACAAGCTCAGACGCACTCGATACAAATCTAAGATAAAATTTTGCTCGTAACATAATTTAGACACATTAAATCGGTGCAAAACCGTGAATAATCAACTCGAACGTTATCAGTTCTAAAAAAGTTTCTTAAAATAAAATATTTTTGTCAGAAACAGAAAAAGACTTGCGCACAACGGGAGAAACGTTTTGGCTGTGCAATATTTCGACTATGGCCATTACCAGTTTTCATCAGGTTTTCAATTTATTATTAGGACAATTTCTGTTATATTAAAGACAGATGGCCTTAGGAGGTGACCGTAGCCAGATTTTTGACTATTTTGTTCTTAATTATTGCGAGAAAAAAAATTGTAGTAAGATTAGTATTGGCTTGAAATGCAAATATGAAAAAACAAACCCTCTATGGATTCAGATAACGCTAGTTCGAACTGTCAATACATTCCAAATTTGTAAACAAACAGAAGAAAATTGAATTGCTATTTGTGTTTCATTCACACATCTGACCTCTGATGGACCTGGTTATTGTTTAAATGCGACATTGATATGGCGTTTTATTTTCAAAGACTTATCTTCTTTGAGACCGGATATATTCACTCATTTGAAGGTAATTAAAAACCGGATGATAAAAGGAATTTTTTTGCTTATCAAAGTACAAAATATAGCACACTCAAACAGGGTTTAATCAAGTAACATAGTCTGAGACAGGCTTTGTCATAGAAAGAGATGATAACGCTCCACACAGCTGTTGTCATACATAATCATTACATGCATCTGTGGCACTATTGTGATTCCTACTAAAGTTTGAGTAAAAATGTTGTCTACTTTCTAACTTGTTGAAACAAATATTTGATGAAATAACTCTTCAAGACAAGTTAATTGAATGAGCACATTTTATAAAATCAGTTGGTGTAAGATATAGAATATTTAAATAGCACTATTTCTACCGTCTAATATTGGATAAGCACAAGGTGTCTCAAATACGACCTGTAAAAGGAGTTTGAAAAATCACGTACGGTTTTTTTTATTAAATCGTGGTTCGGCAGGATGTGATTTGATTAGTTCAGTAGTGTGATTGACAAAAGATAACTAACGTCCTCGCCATCGCATTTTGAGGTGTTGAAAACCGACTTACTGAAAAGCAACGAAACAAAACAGCTACAACACTTTGAATAGTTTTTTTTTCTCTGAAATTAAGACAACTTTGCTCAATAACTTTAAGTTCAATCAAGAAATTTTCCTTCTTTTAGAAAGAACAGAGTCTGTTATGATTTTCTCTTCGTGTGTTGTTGATAATTCTAAAACCAAATCAATCACGGAGCCAAAAGCATACAAGAAAATCTATTTACAGTGATGATTGTTTCTCTCAATCACTGTGGTTTCTGTCCAGGAGCCGTTTTGTGCTTGTAAATAATGGGGTTTGCGCTTTCACGCGAAGAAAAATTCAGTCTTCAAAAGGGTCATTAAAACTTGGATATCCAGCTTGAGTCGACTTTTAAGATGGTATCTTCTCTTCTATCGCTTACACGGCCCCATGACCGCAAATTACTTACTTAATTAATTGCAAGTTGTATTTTTCTTTTAAAAATCACTGAACTTCTCAAACCCAAGGCATGTGTTCTTAGTACGTTGCTACACAAAAGATAGTGAAACAACTTTGCATTTGAAACCCTCTGAAGCTTCCGAAAGCGATTTCTTTTTTTAAAAACAGTCGCAAATGGGGAGGCGCTCAAAATGGCGATCATATTTCACATTGTCTATGTCAAAAAATAAAGGATAAGTCCATGCTGTAGGAAACTATAGGCAATCACAATCTTAAGACAAACATTTATTTCAAAATGTATACCTGTAATAAACATACTCAGCGAAAAAGACAAAAAACAAGTTGACTTAAAAATAATAGAAAGTTAATGAACTATAAAATTTCGTATTTTTTCAATTATTCAATGAAAAAGACAAACAATGAACAGCTATCTGTATATCTCTCCATTAATGTGCATTTTTCAAACAAAATTATAATCATTACATTGTAAATGCATTCAGATATCTTTTGCAAAGTTCCTTCGCATGACAGTGTTTTTCAGATGTGCTGGAGTGTCTAAATTACAATCTCTACTACAAAAACAGAAAACAATCAGGTCAGAGTTCGTAGCTGCAAAAGCTTTTACTCAAAACATCAGAATCTTATCTTTGTTGACACGTGGAAGGATTTTTGAGTATTTTTTACCTGCGGCAAAGTGATAACATTGAGTCAGCCATCTTGCGTTTGTTATTTGGTTTGAAAGGTGAGTACTCGAGAAATGGAAACATTTGCTGGCCATTCACACACTGTCATGATTCTGAACATTGCTTTTGTGTTTTGTTGTTTTCCATACTGGTTCACAAAAGACACAAGACCGGACTGCATTTCTCTTCTTTTGAAAGCTATAAATTGTCGTGTTGTAAGGTGTTAAATGCATGTTTGATATGATAATCCATATGATTTCACAACAGCTCAGCTGTATTTTCGTATCGTTCTCATCTACACTAATCGCATTACTCATCAGTTACGTATACTTCAGATATGCATGAGATAACAGTTTCCCCGGGGCTTCCGCTCAAAGTTTTATAAAACAAGCAACAAATTAGAACAGTATTCCAACTGGAACGAAACAGATAGCGCCGAGTTCTCGTTTTCACGAATCAATATTTGTACAATTAATTTCCAGTCAACAATTTCAAAACATGAGAGATGCTCATTTGCAAGTTAATGCAAGTAGTTGCTTGGATAAACAGATTACTGGATAATGTTTACACAACTCGAATCCCCACGGATCGCGCTCCTGTAATAATGTACCGCCCACCGCAACTCCAAAATGTCATTTGATTCCAGGAGTTTTATAGATTGTTAGGCAAGTGTGCAAAACTTAAAACTGTCACTTCTCGACCGAATTTACCGACAAGATTTACTGCTAGGAGAATGAATACCACGCTAACATCATTTTTAATATTCGTGTTGGTTTTTAATGTTCTTAATTTGGTTGTGGAAGCTTGTACGCCGCCGAGAGACTGGCAGTATTTATCTGATGCCGAAAGAGCGCAGAAAGCAGAAATTGTAGTTTACGGTACAGTCATTCAAAGCCCTCGCATTGGCCCAAAAGCTGACGAAAGAGGCCCGCGCTTTTTACTAAGACATTACAAAGCTCAATTTAAGCTGCACTGCGTGTTTAAGGGTCCGAAACTGCCGCAATATATTAACGTCACAGGATTTGGGTTCGTACCTGGTTTGTGCACAAACTCTAAAGCGTATTTGAACCGAACTTACGTTGTCTTCTTGAAGAATAAGTATGGCTCCCGTAAAAGGTTTCGAGTGGCGGCAATTAACATCCAGATTGGTGCGGTTGAAATAAAATCCAAGGTAAAACTGAAAGAAATTATTCGTGCAGTTGGAGGGAATTCATTACATCCCATTGGATATCACAAACGAACAGACAAGGCTTGTTTGAGACAACGTCAGTGCACTGAAGTACACAGCAGACGAACACGAAAACGGAATAACAAGAAACGAAAATGTTGTCGTAAACACTGCACTCCTCGAACCACTGCACCCCCAAAAGTAACACAGTCTTCTACAAAATTCGATTACAGACTTGAATTCTCTAGTTTTCGTTCAGTTGATGTAACTGGGGAAGTTATTCCAGCTTTTCGTGTCGGTGAGTCCACGAACTCTCGCTCAGCCAGCTTCAGACCGATGCACTGGTTTTACATGTTGGTTTTCCATAGCCTGATGTTTGTTTTATTAAGGTGGCAACAGCTGTAATTCAAAGTGGCCTAGTGGAAGATCGCTATGTACTAATGTGGCCAAGTTAAAGGCTTGCTCCGAGTTGAGATGAAGCACAGAGATAGTACGGTGTTTTCTTTCGTTTAATTGCTCGACGAGCGTCGCTTGTATACGGCGCAAATTAAAAATGATAAAACATTGCAACTTGAAAGAACCACAACTAATCGAGCAAAAGTGTACAGTTATTAAGTAGACAATATGCTAAGATTTTCACACTCAAACATTCGTACTTTACGTGGCAATAACACAAACCCTGAGGGAAGACAAGGTTAAAAGACTATTAGTGGCGGAAATGTACACCGTTTTCACACGTGTACACTAAGTTTAAGATCTCATTAGACGCTAACTTACTCGCTTTTGAGTTCAAAACAGAGAAGTGCTATTAAAGGGAAACGTTTTGCTGAATAATAATGTCAGCATTTCATTTCTTGTTATGAAAGATTAGACACAATGTCGATCACACTTGAACAGAATGGTCTTACATCAATTAACACCTATATTTGCTTGAAAATAAGTTATGTGATTATGTGGCCGTTTGTTGCTTCCGAAAAACCGAGGACAGCTCGTTTTAATTTACGAAAGTCACCCAGGGCCCTGTTAAGCCGATCAAGTCATAACACATATACTAGACTGAAGGTGATGAGAAATAGTGACTGTAAGATTGCCGCGTTTGTAATTGTACTTTTTTAAAAATATTAAGTAGATTTTTATGCTATTTGCCTCAAAAAGACCTGAATTACGAAAAAGTCGAGACAACGCAACGAAATGCACGTATTACTTGTCCCACATGATATAATGCATGATATTATTTCTTAGTACCAACATCGTTTTCAAGAAACCTTTGAAAACCTCTGAAATGTAATCCAAGCTGTCTGAAACGTCTTGGCTCGAGAATTGCTGATTAACACATAATAATTAAAATTAAGCCTATTGCAAACGGGAAAACAATATCAAAATATGTTGCGGAAAAAATTGATAAACAGAAAAATTCTTCGTGATTGGATAATTTGCGTCCTTCTGCATAGCTTCCACCGCGCGCTACTATAGCGTGAATCAGATATATTAATCCTGTAATACTATTATGATATTTGGATTAGTAATTCTCAAAATTACTTAAAATCATTTGTTTTAGAAAGAGAAGCAATAATCTCGAAAGCAGCCAATAATTTACGTGGGCAAATTCTGTTCAGATATGTTTTAAAATATGTAACCGATTGTTGTGGTATATTGTTTCAACCGTCGGTATTTATGCTTGTTCTTTGTAATAAATACATCTGTAACGACCACTCAAATACCTTTTTTATGATTTTCCGAGCCTCGCAATTTTGCACATTGTAATTTAGCTCTTCAATGCACGCATTTTTATATAAAAACAAGCAACTTTCAGCTGAGTCTGGGTTTTTCTTAAATTTGTTGCGATTAAATTATCCTCAAGTTGTTATAAAATTCTTCTTATTCCTGATATTTTCAAAAGGTGGATTAGTTGGCCGTAACAAGGACACTGACATTGATGGCATGTATTGAGATAATCTTGATTGACTAAATTGACCGTAGTATATGTCTTACAGTATTATATATGTATGCAATGTATAGGAGCATTCAGGTTTTTACAGTTTTCGGCTGCTTTTAAAAAATGAAAAGAACGGTTAGCCGAAACTTTAGTTTAGCGTGAACTTAGACTTCGGCAGAGTAAGTTGGGGTTTAAACCTCAATCTTTGTGCAAGGATTTCCTAAAATTCTTAAATTTGTCTGATCGAAATTTCAGCCTGATCAGTGCTTGCTCTTATTTTGGATGTTCTTATAAAGTTTGTTCTTATAAAAAATGCGTTTATTTGTTTCAAAACAGGTTCTCATTTTGCTGAAGCAGTGAAATCAGACTGATCAATTGAGAAATTCTTCAAATTTCTGAAATTCGAGCCTTGCGATTCTTATTTTAAATTGGAGTGTTACGTGTGTATGTTCATGTTGTGAGAAATAAAACCAAAATCAATTTACCGGTAGCTAAACATTTTAAGTAAATACAATATTATAGCCCAAAATGTAGGTTTTGATAAGTAAAAATGGTAGTCACGATACAAAGTTCAGCGGCTGCTACACGCTTTTTTCAATTTTTGCGAAGTTCATTGTGCTTAATTTTTTGATGAATGTAGCCTCTAATTGTTCTAAATTCTGTTCTTTTTACTACTGCAGCTCAAATTGAAGAAAAACAATCAAGGCTTATAAAAAGGATGCGCCTCCTATTTTGTACTTATTATACAAATGCGAATCACCACGACAGTTCTTGAGTTCTATATTGTGTTGCCAAGTTAAATTTACGTTTATAAGTTCACATAAGATATATTTTCATAGATATTGGGAGCCTAAGATTGCTCTTAAATTGTTCATAAATTTTGTCCAACTTGGGTCTCGTTGTTCTTATAAAATTGTTCTTATAAAAAAACTTGCATACCATAGTTAGATAAACATAAACATTCAGAACAGAGAAGAATGATTTCTTTGCTCCAGAACTAAGCAGACTTGATAAATTTGTTTCTTCAGAGCGAAATTTGTGTTCAATTGTAAATATGTAACTTGTGACGTAGCTTGCAAAATAGATTAAAGAAAAGTAATACAAAATTGCCAATAAAAAGATGTTTTTTCGTAGTTAGCGTAGCCAAAAAATTGACGCCTAAACTTTTTTCAAGAATGAGAATTTTAAGAATTTACTGAGATTAATGACATTAGTGTTATCGATTACCATGGAATACAGTTCAAGATTTTCAACTATAATCTACATATTTCCAAAATTGGATTGGAGTCACCTTTCAAGTGACAATTCTTATAAGAATATACTTTTCTAGTTCTTAACAATCTTCATCAATTAAAAAATGCTCCGTCGAACACATTATGATAGGGATTAAAATATTTTCATAATTTAAAACATCCCTCTGTTTTCTAAAATTACCGTAGCATCGAAATAATTAATCTTTTTAAAAGCGGCATTTCAATTTTTGATAATTCGTTGTCAATTATCATTTAAAAAAATAAAAGCATAACAAAAGTACAGTTTTCCTAATTACATTTTATTTTCATTATGTTTGACCGAGTCTTTCAACTCGCGAGATAAAACGTATATTTGTAAAAGAAAAATTCGTTAAACTGGTTTCGAGTATATTACTGTCAAATATGATTTATCGAAACTGGAAGCTTTGCAATCGACGGTGAGGCAAACCTACTAATTTAAGTACTGAAGAGATATGACTTTACGCAGTATTTAAAGGTAATGAAAAAGAGATAGCTTGGAGTCGAACTTGCAATATCTTTTTCATAAAAAAAAGAATTTATAAACCAAATAAACATATAGTTGAATGCAGAGCTAAAATTAATAACTGTTTGGCGCTGGGGCTTATAATAGTTTGACTGCTTCTGTTTGGCAAATTGCCAATACGGCCTTTCTATGTTTATTTCAATGACTGATGGGTTACAAGCGAGTACATAGTGGTACAATATACGCAAGTAAATTAAACAAACTCGGCACCTGCTCTCCCACGAAATTGATCGGATAAGTAACAAAACACCATCGAGGTTGGGATTGGCGAAACTGAATTTGATGGATGGTGCTCAGCTGGGTAGTAAAAACATTCAAAAGATTCAAAAGATTATCGACATTCCCGGTCGCGCATCTTTTTACAGCCTAGTCGGTGTTAATTCAGGACGGAAAAAGATTAACTTGAAAGTATGTTGCTCTTTATCATAACTGAAATAGCTTTCAAGGATGCACCCCGTCTACTTATTGATAATCTTTGTTGTTTTAAAAACACAGAAAATGAAGTAAGCAGTGTGTTCCTGCATTTTTCACCCCCCACCTAGACAACAAAACTTTCCTTATAGTGTATACGGCAACGCTATTAAGCCTTTAAATGATTTAATGTTTGAAGCTGTTGATAGCAATTAATTTTGAACAGTTTTTTTAGAACTTGTGGACTAACCGTTTTTAAAACCGAATAGGCCATTTCCGAGTTCTCTTGTGCCTCTGTTTCAAAGCGAGTCTAAGTGCGAAGCCATTCTTATGAAAATGAC
>JAOTRI020098791.1:0-25111 GCA_028564885.2 Zoanthus sanctaehelenae | reverse complement strand
CATCATCAAGACTCCACTGCAATATTCCACCCAAGAGGAAAGAAGTCCACGGCCACTCCCTTCGAAATATAGAAAAAATCTCCCTACCGCGTTGCAAGACTGAGCGATTTAAGCGAAGTTTCTTCCCAGCTATGACGTTTCTAGATTAGAATGCAAACTTTTAATATATTTTACCCCTTTTTATTGTATAAATAGATTTTTATAAATTTTTTTCAATAATGAATGTATACTCTGTAAAATATAATTATTTTTATTGTAAATTTTTAATGTAAACATGTTTGTATTTCACTAAGTGCGAGAAACATGTATTAATAAACCTTCATTATTATTATTATTATTATTATTAATATTATTATTATTATTATCATTATAATTAATTATATGCTTTTACCTTTTTGTAATTAAACATTTATGACCCCTTCTTTGAGACAGATTGTTGCACTTTTGGATTACATTTCTTAGACTTAATATCTCCTAAACCATGCAAATGGTGTTTCAGATCATCTAAGTGTAACTTATAAATACACAGCCCAGAAGACTCAGCAGAGCTGATTAAAGAACTGTAAATTTATAAAATATGACAATTTTCCACTTTTTATGCTCTGCATAACATATTTTGATTTCCAAAACAGGTACAGAGGGTCTAATTCTTGGTTTATACACTAGGATAAACGGTCTTACATATATTGTTGTATTTTAATTAATTGGTGGTGTTTATTTTGCTACAGACTCTATTCATGATTATGAGAGTTTATGGCTCACCACTTGTAGGTTGTTATATAAACTAAAAACGTTGATCAAAGTTCGACTGTGTGGAAATATCAATTATAAACTACATTAATCTTATATTTACATTAATATTGTGTCGTAATTCCTCAAGAATCATAAACTTCAAAAAGAATAAAAAATGTCAAAAACGAATTTATCAAACCATCAATATCTGATCAGTGATCGATTTTACATTCAAAAATTATATTTATTTTTTCCTCTTTTTTACTTTATTCATCAACATCGATAATATTTGTTAGATCTTAATTGCCGTAAGTTAGGATAAGTATAAAAACTGGGATTCATAATAAAGGATTTGCGTCCTTTTAGCATGGTTGAGAATTAAGGGGTTTAAAATTTTGATTCACGTATTGGAAGAGAGATACAAAATTCCTTCACGTCTATTTTTCTCGGATAGATCTTTAGGAGAACTATACGACAGAGTAAAAGAAAAAGTCAAAACGAGTTTTTCAGCAGCAGAGGCAGTAGCTTTAACTACTAATGGTTGGACTAGCCGAGCAACGTAATCCTACTTAACAATAATAAGTAGCCACATAGATGAGGCGTGGAAACTGAAGGGTTTTATCTTGCAGGTGAAAATTTTAAATTATATTAAGCAATTATTGAACGAGGTTGAGTAGGATATGGAGAATTATTCAGACCAAGGGTCGCAGATATCACAACCTGGGGCCTTAAAAATTCTCCATATTCTACGAAAACCGAATCCAATAATTGTTGTATTTTGTTCTAAGAAAATATTTCTATATTAGTCGTGCTTAGAAAAAATCAAAATGAAAACTGAAAACACTAGAATTATTAAAAAAAATTGTTGTTCTTATTTGTAACTTTAAATGAAAGAAAAATGTTTTAATATGCTTGCTTTGACATTTTAGACAAGAGCCTTACCAGATAGTCACACTGGGGTCAACATTGCTCATGTTCTTTCTGAAGCAGTTAAAGAATGAAGACTTCCACCAAGTTCACCAATAGTAACTGATAATGCCTCTAACATGATTGTTGCAGCTGAAGAGTTTGGTTCTATACATAATGGATGCTTAGCACATACATTGAATCTAGCCTGTGGCAAAGCTTTGCGTATTATCTCTGTGTTCAATCTTCTGGCAAAGATGAAAAACATAGGCAGTTACTTCCATAGAAGTTGTCTTGCAACCACAGCACTCAAAGAAAAGCAGGCCTACGCCAGTTAACTGAGCATAAACTGATAAAGGATGTATCAACCAGATAGAATTCTGCACTGGATATGATATCGATGTACCTTGAACAACAACCTGCAACTTCTGCAGCTCTTACTTCAAAGGAACTGAGGGAAAAAAAAGGGAAAGGTTTGGTTACATAGTCTGATAAAGATGATACATGTGCTAAGGATTTGGTTACTGTCTTAACTCCTCTGAAAGTAGCAACAACTGCACGGAGTGAAGAAAAGATCGCAACAGTTTCAATGATACTGTCACTTCAACATCAATTGCTTAATGTTATCATGAAAGTAAAAGGGAATGATAAAGCATTATAAAGGAAGTTAAGAAATCAGTAGCTGATGATTTAAGAGGGAGATACCAAGATGAAAGTACCAGAAAATTCCTTAAAGCTGCAACACTTTTAGATCCAAGATTCAAAACAGCACCATTCCTCTCTGATGAAGAGAAGCTTAATGTGTACCATGAAATTACTCTAGTGTGTGTCAAGACAGCAAAAGCTAAAAAGAATGTAGTCAAAGTAAAGGTAGAGCAATCCACTGATGAACAAGAGACTCAACCTCCATTGCAATCATTGTCAGATTCAAAACCCTCTGAACCCAAAAAAGCAAAAAAGACAGCAAAAACACTAAAGATGAGAGTGAAAGCACTAAATCTTAAGATAACCCTACTGCAATGTCTGCCTTGTTTGGAGATGTTTATATAACCCACGTTAAACAACCAAAGCCACATCAAGAAAGCTGTGAATCAGAAATTACCCAGTACAGAAAAGAAACCCCTATAAATGCTAACGAAAAACTCCTGAATTGGTGGAAAGAGCATTCTCATAAATTTCCAAATCTATCAGCTGTGGTAAAAAGATACCTATGCACTCCAGCAACATCAGCGCCATCTGAGACAGTATTTTCAACAGCAAAGAGAGCACAATTGAAGCCTGTATATGTTTACAAATTAATTTTTCTTGAAGAAAATCTGGAACATTTCATCATAATAAAACATCTTCAATCAAAACTAAAAACCTAACATATAAAGTATTACAATTCTTATTATTTTAGCTGTTGCAGTTGTATAAATTCTGTATTCTACATTACTGTTGAAGTATTGATTGTGTATTGTATTGTGTATCTCACAATACTATCGCAATACTATCGCAATACTATCGCAATAGTAAGTCTCATATCGCAATACTATTGCAATAGTTTGAACAATTATCGTGATACTATCGTGATAAGCCAAAACTGCTCAATAGTCACCACAACTTGTGAGATAATAGGTGAGCTAAAACTCATTCTTTTTTATCTTGTTTTCTCATAAGTCACACTGTGAACTAGTTTTCTTGTTAACTGAAATGTTTGATACAACCATGTCCAAGCTGTGTTTCAAAATGAGTCTCAGCTTGAGCATGTTCTTAAACTGTTCTTAACTTTCAGCTAATCTGAGCTTCACTGTTCTCATAAAATTGTTTTTATGAGAACTACCTTCGGGGAGATGACAATTTTTTTTTGCAAAAATGCCATGATTGTTTTCAATGTAAATTTATGTACTTATATTAATGAAATATTGCAACTCCTTTGGACTCCATTGTTACATATTACTTTCCTATAAGCTTGGTTGAAACGTTAGCTAGGGTTTTAAACTACTCAAGGTGCAGGAACTACCAGATTTGGAAACATTGCATAATAAATACATGTACACTCACTGAATTGTTCTTGGCATATGGATGATATAATGCATTTTGGGATGTTAAAACACTTTGGAAGCAATTGCTTGAAAAGTTCATGGTGCTCCTGGATAACAATTTGTAGATATGGGACTTGATCATTCTTAAAGTGCTAGTGACACGGTTTTAAAAAAAAAATCATGTTAAGGTTAAGGTAGTTGCTCTAGCAGATATCAGATTTTTTACTTAACCAACAAAAGCATTATAACTTTGCGAGAAATGCAGCTACAGCCTTCAAATTTTCAGTACTGATAGTTCAGTGTTTTAGTTATCATTTCCTAGCAACAATGTAATTTGAAACCCTCTATTAATTAAGTATGGGCGGGTAAACCATGTAAATCAGAAAAACGAAAAATTTGTTTTTCAGAAAAACTCTTTAACTTTTCAAACAAATAAAAAGAGATTTTAATTCGCTACATCAAAACAAAAAATCGCTAGCTTGTAAATTGTAAAATATGCTTCGCAAATTTTTTTCCATGTTTTTACGTCACAAAAAACTTTTTACTAACCTGCACTCAATATTCTACGAAACGTAGTTTACAAGCTAGCGATTGTTTGTACTTACAAGTTGAAGAATTCTGCCAAGTTTCAGATCTGTGTACGCAATATAAGCAAAGAAAAATGCATTTAAAGTTGTGCTAGAATGATATATTGCGCCATTGTATCGTGTAAAATTGTTTTTCTTTTGAAAAACCTCAAAATATTGCTACATTTTCTTTCTTCCTCTTTAGTCCGCCATATTGGATTGATATTTCTTAACCAGGCTCTCGAAAAATACATTATTTTGGGCTTTTTGTTCAACTGTCTCGAGTTTGTTCGGCGGTTCCTAGATGTGGCTTTATTCAAGTAAAATTACTTCCGCTTTTTTATTTTCAAGTGGTACTCCGCTGACCATTTGTAATGTTGGCTCATGATTAAAATAATCGGTTTTTGACACGCGAAAGTGACACGCGAACGTGACACGCGATGGATGTTACTTCTACAAAAAGCAAAAAATTAACTAAAGCACAAAAAATAAAACTGTTAAGAGAGAGAGGGAAAAAAGGAGCTGAAAAGAGAGGTATTGGTGTTGGATCGACGACTGAATTTGAATTGCCAGCAAAATGGAAATAAAGTGAAGGAAACTCTAAAACAAAGAAAAATGGAATTTTGTTTAAATCTAGAATCGTCAACGGAGTCATCTGTTGAAGAGATCTCATAATTTGAAGATCATTCAGAAAGCGTACAACAAAAGAACGTTGAGCGTCAGATATTTGTATGCGAAACAACTGCCGTGACAGATTTTGTTGAGCAAGTAAATCGAACCTCACGCTGTTCTACTCTTTCTTGTAATGGTGAGTGAAAAAATGATAAAATAATTATTAATGTTTTCTGGATGAAGCAGCAGAATTATGTATTTTCATTTACTTCAATATGTAAAAGTTTATAGAGTATGTGCGACCTTTTCCGGTTAAATATGGTGCAATATTTATTATTTTGCTGCAACTAAAACTTTTATTTTCGAAATAATTTGATGTTGAACGCATTTCATAAATCATTAAGATTTTAGGAAGTGACACTTTGTCTAATAATTATTGCCAGAAGCGTCTGTAATTTTTTGTTTGGAACTAAAATGTTAGAAGAGTAAAACTTCCAATTTTGAATTCTTGACTACATTTTTCTATTTATCAACATTTATACGGTCTCTACTAGATTTTCGACTGTCTTAAAAAAACAGAGTTTAATCATTGTTATTATTTTTTTTCTAGTTATTTATTGAAAAGGTAACTTCAAAACATTGATTTTTTTTCTGATTTTTTTTCTAAGGAGTTTTGGTGCCAGTGAAAATTGAATCTGTTGGTCGTGGTGGGACTATAAATATTTCATTTGCTTGTACTGGCTGCACTATCAGGTCAGCCATCTTCAAGGGTTCAACTCTAATTGAAGGATCAAAAAGAACTGTAGTTGGACTGGCCCTAGCTGTGGCTTTTATTATCTCTGGGCATGGTTTTGCAAGATATAACAAAACTTTGAATCAGTTCCTTGGAATAAATTCAATTTCCCATAATCGGTTTTACGAAGTCATCAAAACACATGTAATGTATGATCCAATGATTAAAATTTTAATTAGTATGTGTGAGCAAGAAAAGAGAAGGATGAAGGATTTGAAAGATTAGGAGCTAGGTAGTTGAAAGAGAACAGTGGTTACAGCAGATGGGTCTGGCACACCAGAGGCCACTTTAGTAAAAATGGGTCTTTTATTGTAAAGAATTATTTAACTGGTGGACTATTGTGGTTTGGGCATAAGATTATGAGAGGGAAAGACGAAAAGGCGAAGGATCAGGAATTGTTTCAAGGTACTTCAAAGTCAATGGAAGGGGTGTTGGCAGAGGAGTGTTACCAAATGGCTAAGGATGAGGGTCGTGGGGTGGAAGTTGTTTGGCAGGATGGGGACTCAAGTTCTCAAAAGTCAGTTGAAAAAGTCTTTGGGGCTTTGCCGAGAAAAGTTTTCAAATGTGGTGGTCATGTTGGTAGAGCTCATGGTAATAACCTGAAAGATCTAGCTAAGCAGAAACAGTTTTCTGCCACACAGATTTCAAAATTGAAAAGTAAATTCCCAGAAGCAGAAAATGCGAAGTGCCAGTGCAAACGCCATAGCAAAAACTGTGAATGCCTTTCAGATGCATTTATTAAAAATGCGCGAATAAATCATTTTTGCTGCCTCCAGCAGTGCAAGGATCCATCAGAATATGCTCGAAAATGAAAGCATTGGGACACCACAGCATCAATGAACACTTCTGGGAAGGTGGTGAGTGTGGCTTTCATGCAATGAAAAAATGTACTTGTGGGCAATGTGAAGAAGATGAAGTGAAATGTGAGGGTGCCCCTTACTCAACAAAGCACATATTGAAATGCAAATTTCATCATTTGTGCTACATACAGGAGTGTGAGTTAAGAGCAAAGGATGTAAAAAGTGTTATCCATCCTGAAATGGGAAGAGGGCATTCCAATATAGGTGAGGCAGATTTCACAGTGCTACCCCAATTCAGATCAAAAGATCAGAGTCTTTGCAGGTATTTATTAAACTCGAAGGTTTCTATCCTAAACCATTATTTGTTTTATGTATATTTTCTATAAGGAAAGTATCAAGCTTAAGAATAAGCAGTTAAAATTGTTAAAACTAAAGCAATATCTAAATAGTTCCATAATTGAATTATGTACATATATCAAATGTTAGAAATCGTTGAACATAAACATTTTTTTCTTTCAGGTGTGAGGCTGGATAGGAATACCTACTTTTTAATTATAGTTCTTACTATTTTGCAACACTACATTTTTCATCTATTTGTTCTGTCCACAGGATATTTATGTTTTGATGTATTCAAATTGAATAAATTGAATGTTGTATCAGTGTTTCTACAAAGACAGTTTTTAAAAATGAAATTTTCACTGTATTGGAAAATTTTGACTGTATTTCAGACTGGGGTCCTTTTTGGGAGTGTAGGAGTCCAGTCCAAAACAGTCCTAATTTTTTTTTTCACTATTATGCAAAATTTATCTTTTTTCTAAAACTGTACCCAAATTGAAGCCTAATAAAACTAATGAAATGAAGTTGTCTTGCTACTAGCTGTGAGAGCAAATTTCTAAAAGGCTTTCAAAACATTTTTTCAGATTACATTACATTGTGCCAAAAAATTGTGGCCTTGCCCAAGGAAACATGCCATGGTGCTATGGCAGTCGTGGCAGAGATTACCACTGGGTTTAGGAGTTGTATAAATGTTTGAACATGCCAATATTGCCATCAGTTGTACGGGCATTAAAAAAAGGTGTGGAAGAAAGAATGAAGAACCTTGGCAAAAAGAAGGAAGATGAGACAAAAAGACAGAGAATTTCACAGAAGGTTGCAAGAGCAGAGGATCAAGAGGAGAGAAAGAAATGGGGAAAGCGCCAACTCATTCAGCACAGTTACAGGATAGAAGATGATGAAGGAATGGAAGTAGATGATCAAAGTTTGGTCAGTGCTGCCAAGGAAATTGTTTTTTGGTGGTGAGCAGAGCCAGACATTGTTGAATGGAAACTAGCAACAAAGTAGATCTTCTTACCCAAAAAACACTAGAAAGAGAAAAAGGTCAAAGAAAACATAGTTATATACAAAAAGTTTCAATAGTTGTTTACTGAACAAATTTTACTTCAATGATATTTAGTTGTTTCAAAATATAGAAGGGGAACAAACTTGTTAGTTACTACTACTTGTCATAACACACAGTCTGATGTTGAGAATTTTAGTAACATATCTTTAGTTGATGGTAAAATTAAATCTCCCTTAAGCTCCTCTACTCCTGTTCTAGTCATTACAGATAAGATTACTTGTTTTCATTCTACTCCCACTCCGCGGTCAGCATTTGCTAAAATGGAAAGAACACGATTTTACAGAGGTCATTTATGCCGAGACAGAAAGTCAATCTGATAACTTTCACGAAGCTCAAATTTCACTCCCTCGACCCCATACACCCCCACCAACTAAACTAGCAACAACAAAAACACAATCTATCCAAACCAAAAAATGGCAAGAGCCAAAGCCAAAACAAAGAAGTATTGGAACACAATCTTTAGATACCAACAATCTTTTCCACAAATTATGGAAAAAACAACAAACACTGTTAAATTATGAATGTGAGAGCGAATGGTCTAACAGTAGCAGTGAGTCTAAATGCGACATGAGTAATCATAGTGATTACGAAACAGAAGAAGATAGTACTAGTGACACTGAAATTGATGGCTTATGTCTGAAGAACCCTAGATAAAGTTTACTGATGAAAGTAGTCCTCAAAAGGAACCACAAAATATTATTTTTCATAATCAGTTATTGCTACTGTTGCCAATTTGTTTGTCATGTTTTTCAAAAAGTGTGATAGTTACTTATAAGTTAAGCGGTACAATGTTAATAGCTTTTATAAAAAGTTTACAAAGCAAAGCATTCCGTGAATGGAAGAGCCAGCCTGAAATTAAAGGTATTTGTGCTGGAAACATATTGAGCAGCACTATTTTGTTTTCTAGTCAACTAAATGCCCCCAAGGCTATGAATATTGCTATAATCCATCCCAGAACTTTTTTTCGACCCCAGAAAAAGTATCTGCACCATGCAGTAAACAATGTCTGGCTCACACAAAGGAATAATCTGTTTGCTGATCTTCAGGGATCAGAAGTTATTATTGGAGGTGATGGGAGGTGTGACAGTATGGGCCATTCAGCCAAGCATAGCTCATACGCAGGTGTTGATCTTGAGAGGAACAAAGTTTTAACTGTTGAACTTGTACAAAGTACACAAGTCAAGACATCAAATAATATGAAACTGAAGGGTTTGCAGATGTATCATTTATTGTCACAATTTAATATAGTAGTCAAAGCTCTTGTAACTGACAGGCACAAACAAATTGCCAAGTGGGTTCGCGAAAACATGCCAGGAGTTAAGCATTACTACGACTGCTGGCATGTGGCCAAAAGTATTAAAAAAAAGTTGCTAAAACCTTGCTAAAAAGAAATCATGCAGTCTTGTGGGTGAATGGTCAAAATCAGTGATAAACCACTTCTACTGGTGTG
Source organism: Zoanthus sanctaehelenae (assembly GCA_028564885.2). Lineage (NCBI taxonomy): Eukaryota > Metazoa > Cnidaria > Anthozoa > Zoantharia > Zoanthidae > Zoanthus > Zoanthus sanctaehelenae. The sequence goes on along the minus strand of JAOTRI020098791.1, from coordinate 15,829 downwards.
TTCAGTCGACAAAACTAGGTAACAAGGTTCTGGTAGAAGCTAAATGGAAATCCTTATTAAACCATGTTCAAAACAAGCAATAACATGATGGTATATACCCAAAGTGCCTGCATCAATCTTTACCCGAAGATCAAGCAGGACTGACGAAATCTTTTAAACCTGATACAGAGGCTTATGATGGTCTGACAAAAATTGTTGACAAAAAGATCTTGCCAAAGATATTAGTCAATGTTCAGCATATGGTCAAACATCAACAGTTGAAGGATACTACAGTCTCGTGAATCAGTTTGCCCCTAAAATATATCATTTTCACTTTCATGGCATGCACTCCCATCTTCTGTTAGCAGCCTTGCACTACAATTAAAACAGTGGCCGGTCACAGAAACGCAATCATGAAGGAAAATTAGAATTTGTCATCGCTATTTTTGGTAATAATTACAAAATGAAATGGTAAATAAGGAAAAATAAGATGCAGTTTATTCTGAGTTGACTTCATTTTTTTTAGTTTTCCTTTCTTTATATCATAAAATATTAAAAATGGCATGGATTGCAAATAGCAGTTTTCGTGTGTAGTCTTTCTTAACAATATCAAATGAAAGATCATCCTTATAGGACAAAACTAAAAACGGGATTGAATGACCAAACACTTAAAAATTAAATTCTGTTGTAAATACAATTAATTAAAGCTTTCTGGTTTCATTTAACGATTATGCACTCGAATGCTCTCAATGAAAACCCTGTGTTTATTAGGGGAGGGGAGGGGAAGTCGAGGGGGACTTGTGTGTTCCGACTAAGAATTAGCCAGGGCTTTCTGATAACTTTATTAGCCGCCTCTTAAATTTGGTAGCCGTACCCCCAAAAAATTAACTGAAACTCTGTACAATTGTTGGCAATATTTTTTATGGTTGGAATAATAGACGAAATCACTGAATTGGAAAAATGAACAAAGACATGCCCATTCCTTTCTTTAAAGCTCACGAAGCCAAACTATTATTCTCGAATGGAAATTTCATTGTATGTGATAGTAGCAGCACAAATCTCCATAGCTGTAATAAGGTTCTGTAGTTGCTCTACAAGGGTTATTAACAAAGAACTATTTCCCAACACCGACGCAACGATAGCGAATGCAAAGTTAAGCTTGTCCACATTTCCTACTCTAAGAAGAATGGACAAAATTTCAATGTATGACAGAAAAAACCAACTGTGTGACTTTACAAACAACTATGATGAAGAACACATAATAAACTATAAAACATATCAAAACAGTGCAGGTGGATGGAACAAAGTATCAGTTGAAGAAATGTATAATTTTATCGCCTTACTTGTTTATATGGGATTTGTACAGCTAGAACGGCAGAAAAACTACTGGTCTGCATCAACACTGTACAAAGGTAATTGGGCAAGGAGTCTTATTCCATGTAGAATCAGATTTCAAGCTCTTTTAGCGATTTTTCGGTGTTTTGATCATACGCAAGTGGATTCTGAGAATAAACTGACGCAAGTGGACACATTGGTGGAAGCTATTCGCTCAAAGTGCATGGACCTTTGCCTGTGTGATGTTGATGTTGCAGTTGACGAACATATGGTGAAGTCTAAGCACCGATCAGGTATGCGCCAATATAGTAAAGACAATCCCACTAAGTGGGGAATGAAGTTATGGGTTCCTGCAAACTCTTAAGAATGGTTATACATACAATTTTGATGTGTATCTAGGAAAACACAGAACTGATGTATCAGGCAACGAACTTGGCTATGATGTTGTGATGCAACTAACTGAGCCATTGAGAAATCAACGACACTATGTTTACATGGACAATTTTTACACATCCCCTCCCTTGCTTTCTGAACTGAAACAACTTGGTCTCCTTAGGTGTGGTGTTTTTATCCAAAGGAAATGAAGACAGAGGCCACTCGGGGGAAAAGCAGACATAGAGGAGATCAACGTTGGCAAAGACTTGCTGCAGGCGAAATATTATGTGTTGTGGAAAGATAATAAAGTTGTCTACATACTGAGCACGATCCATAAGGCTACTGATACTGCATGGTGTAATTGCAGAATGAAGGACCCTCGTTCAGGCAGGTACAGGGTAAAACTCATTTGGCAACCAGGGGATGCCAAAGATTATAACCAGTCAATGAAGGGGATAGATCAATCTGATCAGCTGCTGTCATCATAATCTGTGTTGAGAAAGGTGCACATTATTGATATTTCTGCAGCTACCGTGAACAACATCATGTCCGAGATGACCTTCATCAAGTTAGTGGATATGATCATCTTGCTTTCAGAGAAGCCCTTGTTCGTCATTTGGGTTGCATTGAGGAATGTGACCCTGTACATGTCCGGGGACATTAGCCCAGGGTCCCTGCAAATGCAACGCAAGGAGCAAAATATCTTCCTGTTTGGACACCAAGTGAAATGTGAAACCTATTCTGTGTATCTTGGTTTTAATAAAGACAGAAACTGTTTTTATAGATATCACACCATTCATATCCAAGGGCAATGATAGCCTATGACTGATTTGTCATGTGCTGTTAGGAACTAAAACTGTGTTCGCAGTTTGGATACATGGTAGATGTGCAAAAGTAAAGAGAGTGACTGTGAGGTTTGGGAGAAATAGAGATAGTAATAGATTTCTTATTCTTTTTATTGAAATACCCTTTAAAATTCCAAAATAACATTGTGCTGTAAATATTGCTATCAATCATATTTAAGAATTAAAAAAACTGTAATCTTCTGCAAGAGAAACCTATTTACTTTTGAGCGTTTTTTTTAACTCGGCTTCATGATCTTCCAGAACCAACGGTATTGTGTGACAGCTAAAGTTGCTGAGTTTCTCAATTTTATTTGCTCAAGGAATTCTTTTATGAGATAACGATTAGGAGCCCAGGTCCATTTGGTGTAATCATTTTTACCAAATTATAAAATGTTATCAGTGAGGCCTGTATTTCAAGGAAGTGGGTGGGAAGTAAACAGTGTTCTAAAAAATTTTACATCAAAAGGATTTGTCAAAACATTAGTAATGAATAGTTCCCAAGGTCTATTAACAAACTTTAGGCTCTCAAAACTAAAAAAAAAATCCAAAAACCAATGTTATTTCTGAAATACAAAGTTTCAATGGTTTACTACAAATAACAATTTACATAATACTATTAATTTTTTGAAGGTCAAGTAAAATGAAGTAACTTCTGTGAGCATTTTTTCCCCAAAGACTAATATCTTTATAAATCCTTTCAACATGGGAGTTTACATTTGTATGCACAACAAAGTCAATCCGTGGACGTCCTGTTATATTTAAAATACCTTGCCACTGGTAGTAGTAAGCATGAATTTGTTTGAGCTTCAATCTATTTTCAATGTCTTTCAAATAAAATGATTTGTCTTTTGCAGCCCTACAGTTCCCATACAGAAGATGCCCGTGATTGACAAACCTTTAAACATGTGGCAATTGATCTGGTTGAGGCAATCAGTCCCCCTAGTTAAAATGGACACTGTTGCATTACTACGCTTGTAGATTTTGCTACTTGTTATCCTGAGCCTGTATCGCTTAAGAACATTGACACTGAAACAGTCGCTAAGGGGCTGGTTGATTTCTTTAGCCGCCTCAGAATCCAGAAGAAAACCTTAGTGACTTAGGCTCTCAGTTTATATGTGACTGTATGAAAGAGGTTACTCGCTTGCTAAGCATAAAACAGTTGAACACAACCCCGTATCATCCGATGTACAATGGGCTCACTGAGAAATTCAATGGGACTCTCAAGAATATGCTAAGATGTCTGTGTAGTGAGCAGCCGAAACATTGGCACAGGTACATTATTGTTTGCTTATCGTGAAGTACCTCAGGAGTCAAAATTCTCCCCTTTTGAGCTGTTATACAGAGGGGCTGTCCAAGGCCTCATGTCCATACTATTCCTGCCGTTGTGCCTGGTTTTTCACCTAGACTTAAACCTGGGCCAGGTTTTGCGTGCAGAAATTCTGGCCACTGGCGTGCATCCTGTCTAACAATAGCCCAGCAGAATACATCAACAAAATGACTAGAGGACCGCCACAACTCAGGTGTAGTCTTTTCCTCTGTTAATGATGAATTTAGTAGTTTGCCTTTGCAATCAGAATTAAACAGTGCTACTAACACGGATCCTAGTTTTGTTGCTTGTGTCGATTCTATCATGTTACATTCAGACCCTCTAGCGGTTGAATTCATTTATTTATCTGTATGAGGAAGACTTTGAAAATTTGTGCATTTTTGGCGTACTTTAGAAGCTTTGCAATTCGTTTTGAATGTTACAATTACCCAGGGGTACAAAATTCCCTTCTTTCAGCTTCCAACACCTTTTGTTAAAAGAAACAATACTTCTGCTTGAGAAAATAGTGCTTTTGTTTTGCAAGCTGTTAACAATTTACTTCGTTTAGACTTAATTGTAGAACATTCTTGCAAGCCTGATATTATTAACCCTCGTTCAATTTCTACCCGTAGTTCTGGAAAGCAAAGGCTCATTTTGGATCTTCAATACATCGGCCAGTTTATATACCAGCAGAAGTTTAAGTGCAAAGATCTAGGCGTTGCTACGCAGTTATTTGGTCCTAATTATTACTTGTTTAAATTTGATCCCAAGCCTGGATATCACCATATAGAAATTCTTCCGGACCACAGAAACTTTTTCACTTTTGCTTGGGATTTTAGCAATGGGGTTTCAAGATACTTTCAGTTCTGTGTGCGCCCTTTCGGACTTTCCTCAGCTCCATATATTTTTACATCTATTTTAAAGCCATTACAACAGAAATCATAGAATCAGCCTTTGGCTGACGCCAAATTTATTATAGTTTAAAACCTTAACTTATTTGTTTAACTGTGAAGCCTCGTAGAAAGGGCTGCTAACTGCACTTAGTTTGGGCCATGGTTCCTACCCAGATTTACTATCGTATTTTTTCCCCAAAGAGGTTTTTCTGGGAGGTTTTTTCTGGCCTCCGATTAACAGTAGAAATATCATTGTAAGCGGTTGCCCAACTATGCTAATACTGACTACATTTGAATGTAAAGTTTTGATTGTATATCAAGAGTGTAAATAGTATATCAGCTACGAATGTATGTATATCTGTATGCCTTGGGCTATATATGCCTCGGGTTGGTTCTCGGCAGGCTTTCCTAAATAAATTTATTTGGTTTGCACTATTGTGTTAATTGTTGTGCAGTGGAGGCAAAATACAGTTTTTTGGTTTGGCCAACTTGTTTTGAGCAGTTTAAACATGTTTAAATATGTTTGAACATGTTGGGTAAAATTTGAATTCTGTCAAATATTTGATAAAACATCTTAAAACATTTCTTTTGTTTTCGTCTTTGGTGAGTGGTGTTTTCCACGTTTGGACACCTGCTTAAAACATGTTTGATGCATTCATGCATTTTGACTCTATTTAGTTGTTTGTTTCCATGGATATGGTGACGTTTCAAGATGGCAAACGAAGAGAATGTTTTAGTCAATATGTTGGAAAATGTCGAAGATAAGTCTACACCAAAGCGGAAAGCAAATAAAGCTAGGACAAGGAGTTGGACTGACGAAGAGACAGACATTCTTATCGATATGCTCGAGGAAAGTTCCTGTCTATGGGACATATTTAGCAAAATCTATCACATGAAGGATAAGCGTGACAAAGCTTATGAGAAAATTAAGGAAGAACTAGACATACCGATTGCTGTTAGTTATTTAGAGAAGTATTTCATCTAATATTTATTATGTAATATTACATAGGTACTCCATCTGCCTAGACTAGCACCTAAGCTATTTGCACATGGAGTGTCAAAAAATTTTCAAATTTAAAATCAATTGCTGAAAATAAAAATTGAAATTGAAAATTAAGATCAAAAACAGATAATTGGGCTGCGTTTGCAGCTTAGCTGTGAAGTTGCTAAAACTAACCAAAAGAAATCTGGACAAGGGGTCAGCGTAAATTTCAAATCCAGTTGGATATATTGGGACAGACTTCAGTTTTTAATTCCTGTTATCACAGACGGAAAAAGCAAAGACAGTTTACAAGCACCTAAAGCACTGGTAGATCCGCAATCTACAGCAAGTCTAAATGTCATGGAGGAAAATGATTTCCTAATGTAGTTGAGGTGCTTGAAAGATGTCTAAATGTTCTTAAAGAACCATCGCAGCATCAAGAAAACAAATAATGCCGTATTTCTATATACATCCACTTGTTGAATATTCTTTAACTTCCAGTTTCAAATCGTGCCCCACTGCCACTCAACAGCCTTTTCATTGACGAAGTACTCTTTAAAAGTATCCGTGATCATTTTTGCATCATTTGTTGCATTGTCCCCAGTGACTGGCACAGACAGGGGCAAAAAAGACTCAGATGTACAGTCTTGTCTCCAAAGACCATTTGTCAACTCTCCATCTCTAGACTCTGTAACAAGCAACCCATTGGGACAGTACACATTTCTTGAAGCGTACTTCCTAAGGTAGTTGTGAAGAACTAGAGCAGCAATAACAAAGGTTTTAACAGAACTTGGAATCAAATGCAGTTCTAAATACTCTTCACCTGTAGGCAAGTATTCCAAACAGATTCTCAGATATTCTCCTGGTCAAGCTCTGTCTATGGTTGTTGACTCTCTTTTCAACAGTGAGCCCATTCTGTGGGTATGGCTTCATCATGTTTTTCTTCAAAAAAAAGGCATCATCACCAACAAAAACATGAAGGAGTTGAGGCACTCCAAATGGCAGACGCTTAGGTGGAGGGAGAGAAACACTTCCATCTTCTAGTCCTCGAGACAAACTACACTTGCTCCACACTCCTCCATCAGAAATTCTTCCATTTGTGCCCACATCTGCATATATGCATTCATAGTCAGGGCCGGCTACGGCCATGAAAACAATTGAATTGTTGTGCTTGTAATTATAATATGACCCTGCATTAGCAGGTGGCTGGATAACTATGTGTTTGCCATCGATAGCACCAACACAATTTCGAAAGTTCCAACGTCACTCAAATTGATCAGCAATGTTGGGGTACACTGGGTAATGTAGTGGACCACAGTTCTTTCCTTCTGAAGATTAGTACTTATTTTGTTAAAACATGTTTTAAGATGTTGTATGCCATTTGGCCACTCAGTTAAACATCGACATGTTTTACCGTAAAACATTTTTACCATGTTTTACGGTAAAACATTTACCGTTTGGACAGGGCTTAATTCCCAACCTCCGATTGATCTTCAACCAAATGTTGTTTATAAAATATCTTGTGCTGATTGCCCATGGAGTTATGTAGGCAAGACTGGCAGATGTTTTGAAACTAGAAAAAAAGAACACATGAGGAATGTGAGGTCTTTCACAAGAAGTTCCAAAATCGCTTAATACACTTGGTCTCCAAATCACTCTATTGACTTTAAAAATTCCCAAGTGATTGACAAAGGTTCTTCTCGTATCCGCAAGTCACTAGAATCATGGCACACCGCTTCAACAAGTCATGCAGATAACAATTCAAGGCCGCTACCTAGTCAATACTCTATTCTTTTGAAAAAGAACAATTAGTTTACTTACATTTATATATTTTTTTTCTTTTTATAGTCTCACTTATTTTTGTGTTTAATGTATTTGTCAATTTTTCATGCTTCGCAAGTTATGCAGACAATTTAAGGCTGCTCCTTTATTTATACTCTATTCTTCTGTAGCAGAACAACTAGTTTATTTTACTTATATACATTTTTCTCTCCCATTTTTATACATTCTTTCACCCATTTTGCATTTAATGTAGTTGTCATTTTTTCCATTTCCATTGAAGGCTGTAGCCTGACACCTGAAAGCTTGATCATTTTTACTTGTAAATAGTCAGTGAACAATTAAAAATTTTTAATTTGATTTTGTGTTTACAAAAGGTTCTACAACATTGTAGGCATACAAAAAGTATTTACAGCAATTCATTTTCTATTAAAAACTTCTGGTATAATAATTAAATGAATTCATAAAAAGCCTAAGGACAATAGTCTTTTTATAGCAATTTCATTAACTCAGGAAGAATGTTTGTTAAGTGTATTTGAAAGCATAATTCGAACTATAATAGTATACTATATATTAAGGAGAGTGAATCTAAGAGTTACCATTGAAGATATCTCTAGCCATTGTCACTCATTCACAAATCATAAAATGAAAGAAAATCCTGAAGACATCATGCCCATTTATGTTTCTACTGCTCTTGCAGCCAGACATTCAAACAACACTCAGTTACCTGGCACAGATCCAATTGATCATCAGAGCACTATATTATCATTGATATCTTCAATCCTACATGTCAAATTAAAAGAGAGCGTAACAGAATTAAAGCAATCTTCGAGCAAAAAGAATTTTGAAACCCAATGCGAAATCAAAAAGATCAAATCAGAAGCGAAGAAATTAACTTGTCAATTCAAGAGATTATGAAGAGGAACAAACTCGTACGCTTTGCTGATAAAAACCAAGGTGGCTGGGCTGCCCTGACAAAGTCTAACAAACAAGATACCCTCCCTGTATATATTATGTATTGTCATTGCCTTGATACTTCATAAATAATTTGTATGTGGTTCATTGCAGTATTATTTGAATACAAATAACTAAAGATATGAATCAACACATGCAAAAATTACTTGAATAAAGATGTGAAATAGCAACCATCTCCTTGAATATTAAAATGCAGGTTGTTGTTTTATAATTTAGTAATAAATATGTAAATTATATACCGTATAAATGAAAGAATTTTATACCATGTAGAATTTGATATGTTGCATAACTTACATATTTATTGCTTAATTGTTTCTTTAAAAACACCGAAGTAGCTCAAACTAGTTTACTGTTAGAACTTTTTCTCTTGTTGTTTTATATATTGTCTAATCTGAACGCAAATAAAGTACCCAAAGACCGGGTAAAGGGCCTCTCGTGCTTTCAACAATGAGGCATTAGGTTAACTTTTTCCAGGACTATGTATACCTTTACTGAAAACCACTTAAACAGATTAAATTCAAGTTTTAAACTTTGTTTTTTTACTGTACAATAAACCAAGGCTCAATTTGGAAGTTCTGTTCTTCATCTTTTTTGTTTGAACACCGTCTTGGCGCAACCAAATAGACTGTATATAAAGCTGTGTTCGTAAAATGCCGCAATAATTTATACAAAAAGAAGCAAAACTTAACAAGATGAATTTGGTCCATTAGTTATCCTTGAAATACGTCAATAACAAAAGATTTTCTTCCTGGTGACTGGGAAGAGGGACTTCAAATCACTTCTCCACTTGAAATCTCAGTTGTTCAAAGCTTATATAGTTATCCTATGAATAACTAGTTGCTCGCAAAATGTGATGAGAATGTTGGTGATCACAATGCCAAGATGGGAAAGCACAAGATCGGATGGATCAAAAACGTTGAGCTCACAGTCACAGTTTATTGTACAGCGGTATTTACCATTCACATTATGTTTATTTTCGCCAGAAGCATTACTTACAGACTGGGCAAAGGCACCTTTCAACTGGAGTTATCTTTTGATGTGAATGATGGAAAATGTAATCTTGAATGATGATACTTCAAAGTATTTGTTTTTTGTTCATCAAACAAAATGGCAGAGAGAACTGCTCAAGGTGTGGCCTGCCAATCTTCTTTTACTCTGTGTGAAAACTAATAATGACTACTGTGTGATTGCCTCTTTTGTCATACAACATGAGACCTTCACAGTCTTAAATCTGGGAGGCACTGAAATTGCTTTAACTGTGGAATCCCAAATATAATTCTCCAATTTTTAAGACAGGTTACAGCGAGCCAGAAAACAATACCATTGAAACAAATTGTAGGGGTAAATCATTTCTTAAAATATTAGTCATGTCTGACTCCGAAACATCGAATATTGTTGTTAGTTTTTATTAATATGTTCTCTAAATAGATCTTTCTTATTTGGTAATTTCTTATTTGATAAAAACGTGGATTCATGGCTGAATTAAAAGTTTAGTATGTAAAAAGGAAAAATGATCACTACCATATTATAAGTTTACATTTTAAATCAAACTGCATCTAGTCATGTACAAATTTACTTTTAAAAAATCATCAGAAACGAACTCTTTTCCATGCTTCAGAGTGAGGAGTACTATTTGGGAATTGAAAGGGTAGAACAGCTATTCTTGAATGGCCCAAATAATTATTCCTCTGACCAAAACCTTAAAATAACTTGACCATGAAGCTCAATATCCAATCTTAGTAAAGATAAAATAGTAAATATATGACATTGTTATTAGAAATTTAAAACGCTCATTATAACTCACTATTTCTTCATCTTTATATAAGTTTGCACACGTTTATCTGTTAATACTACTTGCATATACTGTACATATACACGATGTGTATCATTGTCTATAATATCTGTCAAAACATTGTACTGTTTTGTTGATAACAATTTGATTTAATCAGAAACGAATTTATATATTTCTTATATATTATATTTTTATATTTATGAACTTATAATCTAGTGATCTCTCTTTTAATAGTTTACGTAATTGCAGATCACAGGAATTTAACATTGTATCATGAATTAAACCAAATAAACATTGATTCATTATCAATAAATAGCCTTAATTTATTAATCTGGTATGATATTTTTGAAAAAATAACTTTCTGTATAACTTACATTTTTTGTTAACAAACCAGACTGGGAATCTTTACGTGAAACTTTTCTTGAAATAAGTGGTTTTCAATTACTTATCATTTTGGAATGCCTTCTTTACCTATGTGACTTTCATCGTGAACAATCATGGGTTTGATGGTTCAACAGTAGTAACCGGGGTGAAAAAGAGATGAAAAACATCTAGCCTTAGATTCACCAACAGTTATGGCAAAAGCAGAGATTGAAGAGGACTATCAAAATGCTTTGGAAAACATCCAGCATCAAAAATTCTGGACTAAGAATAAACAACTTCGAAAATGGCTGTCCAAGTTGCGGTTCCCTCAAAAGAAAGTACAAATAAAGCTCCAAACTTAATATATAAAATATTTTAACTCAGTTATATTTTAAAAACTGGCTCCAAGCATATGTGCATAAACTTGAAGAACAACAACCAGAATGTAATGATAAAAAAGTCAATCTGTATTTAAAACAAAAGAATTTTTAAACGCAAATTTAAAGAAGATCAAAACGTACAACGTAAAAAACATTGCCCTTTTGACTTTACTGATGATGATGAAGATAATGAAAACTCTAAGGAAAGTTCATTTATTTATAATCTTAATAAGGTTTAAAGACAGTAAAAAACAAACATTTTGTTTTTCATATCAACTTAAAAACATTATTCCATTGTTGGTGTAGCAAATCACTTTATAAAATATGTTTTCCATTAGAATTTTTAAAAATACAGAAAAAGAAACTATCCAAAGAAACTATAGACAAATTATCAGTTGTAATTGAAAACAAGGAGTTCTTTAATGTTATTCAAAATTTAGAGATATTAAAAGTTGAAATTGATCGACCGTTTATCTTACCAGTAAATAAATACATGATTTTCGATTTAAAGAAAGCATTTTTAAATAATCAAAATCCTAAGAATGGGTTAATGACAATCAAAGAAGCTTACATGACATTTTCTTTAGATGAAAGTTACGAGGAAAATAAAAATCTAGTTTATAAAAAATTTTCTAAATCATGTATTAAAAAGGCAGTAGAAGACATTTATGTAGGAAAAGGAACCAAACATTTAGCAAATTACTTTTCCAAAGAAAACGATAACAACTCAGCATTTATTGTTGGCCATAAAAATTTTACGTATATTTTTAGTTATGTCTATAAACAAAAATATTTGAAATTATTATTGGGTCTGCATTTTATCGGTCTGCATTTTAGACCTGCCGGCCACCCCTGTTTCACTGCTCTTGGAGGGCAATAAGAGAATAAGATAAGAATAATTATGTTATACTTTCAAGTTTATGGGATATTAGCCCTGTTACATTTGCAGTTTATATTGGGAAAAATTTCCAGGAACTGGTATTAAATATTCAACTCTGACTAATGGTATTACTTAGTTAACATAATTATGTACTTTTATTTATATGGCCTTCCAAAGACCCACAAGAAAGATCTCGCGATGAGACCCATACAATCTGCAACTGTGACCTACAATTATGCCCTAGCTAAATGGTTAGATGAAAAACTAAAAGCGACAAGATGTTTGGAAACTTGGAGGCCGGGTCACCGCCGGCAAAACAAAGCACCCCATAATTATCACAGAAGTCCAGAAATCACCTTGTGAAGAAGGTGATATACCGATTAAGATCCGGAACAGCAACAAGCCTCACAAAACCACAACGTTTGGTCTGAAAAGAGACTGCTTGGGTAAAAGGAACTTGGTATTCCTCCCATCGAAAGCGGCTACTGAGAACGCAGCACAAGAGGCTGTACCTGGCTATAATAGCTACTACTACCATTCAGGCAACAATACGTTTGACACCACCGACGAAAACAACATCATCTTATACGCCACAGATGGTCTCGAACCAGGAGTAACGATAAAAGACATCGATACCGTGATATGCCTGGGGGGAAAGTACAAAAGGGCTTGGATGGATGGTTAAACACCAATGACAGTCAACAACTTCAGGGATCTGGACACCTTGAGAAACGCGACAACATCCATAGCAAAAGTCCAAGCCACTGGTGATGCCCTGACTCAACAGATTGGTAGGACTGGTAGAACCTGTCCTGGCAAAGCTGTGGTTGTGGGCGGATACAACAATCGCGCTTCAGTAGATCTGCACATGGCGTACGAAGTGGCGTGTTTGCTGAAGAAATTTGAACTAGAAACTTCCACCTATCCAGAAGCGGTCCAAAACTTGTATGAAACTCTGGAAGACAAAGACGATGCGATAAACAGACTCTGGGCAGACATAATACCACCTTGCCTTGTGTTGCAAAACATGAGGCTATGGTCCAAAAACGTGAGAGTTAGTGTGATGCCTGAGGACAAGATGAAATACTATCCTCTTAGTGCACCACTTTCAGAGGCTAATAAAGAAGAAGCAACCCGTGTGGAGACCAAGTTTGCCACACTCGAGACTGAAATGTATAAACCAGTCGACCACCAAAACTCCAGTTTAGCCATCATCTTCAGCGTGCTGGCCATGGCTGGATGTGCAACTGGTATGCGTGAGCTACTTGATATGTGCCTCACACCGCTGCCAGTGTGTGTGACCCGAACCTGGACCCCGACCAAGGGTGATTGGCGTGAATGCACTGATATGGCGGAGACCAGGCCATACACAAAAACTGTGCTTAGCAAAATACCCTTGATCAACAACTTGCTACAAAGCATGACAGACAAACAAAACTCGTTCAACCAGAACCTCATACAAACCGTCTATGAACTGGTGCAAAAGGGCGTGAACATGGACAACATTCGAACCTTGATTATGCAAGTGTCTATAGTAGCAGAATTCTCCCTGAGTTTCTTAACATTCGATGTAGTGTCGAAGTATGGGCACTGGGTGCTAGCGCTTGTCGGCCATTGCATCACCACCATGATGATGTCAAGTGCTTTGTCACCACCGCTTGCGGTGCTGGCGAATTGCACCACTATGGCATATATGATATCAGTAAGTTCACAATTACTGACACTGTTCCATTTGCACAAGAAATTAAAGAGCTACCAGTCAGTACTAAAGACATCCTTGTCTCCTACGACGTAACAGCGCTATTTACAAATGTACCTCTAAAAGAAACCATTAATATTTTAGCTGATAGGGCCTTTGAAAAAGATTGGTTCAACAAGACGCACAATCTAAACATCACCAAATCTGTTCTGATTGAATTACTTGCAGCAGCAACAGAAAATCAACTATTTCAGTTTAACAACAAGCTCTTCACTCAAAATGATGGTGTTGCAATGGGTTCACCCCTTGGACAGCTAATGGCGAACACTTTCCTCTGCTTTAATGAAGAACAGTTAGAGCGTGAAAATAAATTACCTGTCTACTACAAGCATTATGTCGACGATACATTTCCAGTAATGTCGAGTGTAAAAATAAGCTCAAGAGTTTTTATCCACCCTGAATGGTTGTGACAAATCTCTCCATTTCACCATGGAGATAGTAGATGATAACAAACTTCCTTTTTTAGGAATGGTAATTGAAAAAGTTGGCACCAAACTTGAGACTAGTGTGTACAGAAAACCAACAAACACCGGGTAATTGTTGCATTATCAAAGTCACGTAGACAATTGTTGGCTCTAACTTCTTATGAGAGTGTATGCTTCAGACAAAACCTTTCCCAGGAACCTGAGAGTAACCCACATCTAATCCTTGCTCTCAGCAAAACTTTGCAAAAAATACAGCTGAGTCTGATGAAAAGTGTATGGAAAAGTCTGATAGCCCACAGTGTGAAACTTTATATCAAATGTACAGCCGTTGCTCTTCAGAGAGCAGGCATATGCTGAGAGCTTTTACACCAACTGGAGACTATGATATACATGTATCGTTGCTCTTATGAGGAAATCCTGGAGAAAATGCAGCAAGATCTTCGGGCAACAATACAGAATATGAGGCCTTGCTTACCTTCAGAGAATGGCCTCATCGTGGAAGTAAAAAAGCCCAAAAATTTTTTGATTGATTAACTTCTATTAGCTATCAAGTTGCTGAAAGTGATGGACAGTCTTTATACCAAACCTAGCAGTATTGCAGTAAAGCATGCCTGTAGGCTTTTTCTTCACCATGCAAAACACATAACATTCTGACCATCATGAAAAAGTGAAAAAGCAAACAAATCACAGTGATTGTGGTTTATTTGCTATTGCTTTTCATTAATTTATTTTTAATTTTTAGAAAATGTTGTATTTTTAATAAACATGTTAAAAATTGAAAGTCATGATGTTTATGATTCAGAATGCAATGAAGAAAATGGAGGAGATGAACTTAAAGAACAACAGCATACCATTAATGATAAAAGAAATGAAAAACAAGAAGTGATTAGTAATTCAGAATACAGCGAGGAGAGGGAGAAGATGAAATTGAAAATGAAGATGATGTTTATGATTCAGAATGCAACGAAGAAAATGGAGGAAATGGATTTGCAAAAAAACAATATATGATTAATGATAAGAGAGATAGAAACCAAGAAATGATTAGTAAATCAACATACAACGAGGAAGATGGAGACGAAATTGAAAGTGATAATGATGTTTACGATTCAGAATGCAATAAAGAAAATGAAGGAGACGGAATTGAAGAAGATTTAAAATACGAAGGAGAGGAGGAGAAAAATGGAGTTGAAAGTGATAATGAGGAAAATGACATAAGTGATTCAGAATACAATAAAGAACACAGAGAAATTAGAATTCGTTTAATTGATATTAGTAACATTGATTCAGAATACGAAGAAGAGGGAGAGAAAAATGAAAGTGATGATGATGTAAATAATTTAGAATACAACAAAGAGCAGAGAGGAGATGGAATTAAAGAACAATGTATAAGTAGTAATAATAATTGTAGAAATAGTGTAAAAAAACAACAAAAAGTGAGTGATGATTCAGAAGTTAGTGAAGACGATAAAGTTGAAGAACAACAACCAGAATGTAATGATAAAAAAAGGTCAATCTGTATTAAAAAAAAAGAATTTTTAAACGCAAATTTAAAGAGGATCAAAACGTACAACGTACAAAACATTGCCCTTTTGACTTTACTGATGATGAAAATAATGAAAACTCTAAGGAAAGTTCATTTATTTATAATCTTAATAAGGTTTAAAGACAGTAAAAAAACAAACATCATTTTGTTTTTCATATCAACTTAAAAACATTATTCCATTGTTGGTGTAGCAAATCACTTTATAAAATATGTTTTCC
>JAOTRI020098781.1:0-14464 GCA_028564885.2 Zoanthus sanctaehelenae | reverse complement strand
AAAACGGACGACAAATATGCTGCTTGGCATGTTGTTAAATTACACATTTCAAGGCAGTTTTAAGATTTTGGTTATTTTTACGAAAAAATAACGTCACCAATTCAGAGAAAATTTTTAAATTCTGATGTATTGCAAATCCAATGGTTTTTTTAGGCATCTCAACTGATCGAAAACAGAATGTAAACATAAAAAATTTCAGTCAAGAATTAAATAATTTGAAATTTCCGCTATTTTGCCCGACCAAAAATAGCTCAAAACTACATATCAGATGCCTATTGAGGCTTCTGCAGGCTCAATAGCGATTTTTTTGGTTGGTAACTTTTAAGCAACTCTTTCAAAATTGGGCAACTTTTTGGAAAAATGGGCAACTTTTGGGCATAAGTTTGCAAATTTTTGAGCAACTTTTGGCCATTTTACTTGGCCTAGTCAAGACCACCCTGTTTCTAACATATGGAGAAACGTTAATGCTAATTTAACAAATTTAACTGTAACTGAAAAAAAGACACAACCTGCCTAACACAATCCCGTTCCCAGGTCTCTTCCTAACACGTAGGGTAGTAAAGCCTGGGGCCTAGTTATGAGGTTGTGCCTGGCATCTTATCATCACTTGATCACATATCCTCAAGCATTCACACACACCTTAGTTTTCTAAGCAAATTAAATGGTGATGATAATATTGCTAAGATTAATGATTTTGTTGCATTCATTAAATTTATTACACATTTATTATGTTTAAAGATATTCATTTATGCTATTTGCTTTGCCTTGGGTGGTACCCTGTGTTCTTGAGAAATGATTTGTGGCTGCAAAAGATATTTTGGACTGATTAACGTAATGCACTTAAGTACAAAACACTTTGTTTCGAAAGCGACTTAAATTATAATAATAGCATATGTTTACCTGATCTTTTGTTTCGCTTTGTTTTTCCGCTTTATCTTCATTTGGAATCTCATTCTCTTGATCTTTGTTGTTATCAAATGGAAGATCTTTTTGTTGTTCTTTATTATTTTCATTGCGGCTTACATTGGATCTGCACAAACCACAACCATAACCAGGCCAACCATATCCCCCTAAACCAAGTCCACCAAAGCCCCATCCCAAACCACCCAAGCCGCCAAATCCCCCATAGCCACCCCATCCCCATCCTGGACCTAGGCCATATCCAAGTCCACCCCATCCACCATAACCCCCACAACCACATCTTTTTTTTCCCTCTTTCGGGGAATCACTTTTCTTGTGGTTGTAAGGACCTTTAACATTTGATCTGCACCCACAGACAGGAACACCTAGTCCAGGACCATATCCCCATCCCCCCAACCATCCCAGGTGGTCAGCAGGATGACCGTATAGCCCCAACCCGGGATATCCGTAACCAAATGGTACTCCGCCAATGAACTGCCGTTTTGGTACCTCATCTCTTTGGTTAGCGTTCTTCTTTTTTGGAATCTTCGATTTGTAAAAAGTGTAAGGAAGTGAAGCAAAGCCAAATGCAGGCCAAGAGAAACCTCCAACGTAAGGGTTACTCCCGTAGGCCCCATAAAAGCCAGGTAAAGTATATCCGAGGTAACCATAACCCGGTAATCCGAGTCCGTATCCTAAATCAGGCCCTACTCCTGGATACAAGAAATCTTTTTTCGCTCCCTTGCTTGTAGATTTTGGGACTTTTGATCTGTACCACCAACCTGGCCAACCGTGGGCGGCCCCCCAGGGGGCTCCACCCAAACCTCCCAATGCACCCCATCCACCTAGGGCTCCAAAACCAAAGCCGTGTCCGCCCCACGTGCCAAGACCATGTCCACCCCACAGGCCAAGATTATGACCACCCCAACCGTGAGCAATGAACTGCTTCCGCGAACTTTCTGATGTAACCTTACTTTTTGCTTTTGGCACTTTTGATTTGTACCAAGGTCCTAAAATGCCGTGTCCTCCCCAGCCCCAGCCTCCTAATGTACCTCCGGGGTAGCCCCACATTCCACCAAGAAACCCATCATTCCATCCCCAGCCGCCATTTCCTAAGCCATATCCGAATCCGTGGCCAAATCCGTGTCCCAATCCGGGACCCCAAATCCCAAATTGTCTCTTAGAAGCATTTATAATTCCATCAGTATTCCCATCTTCTTCACCTTTCTTTGTTTCAGTATTTTCAATTTCATCCAACTCTTCTCCACTTGCGCCAGAAAATTCATCACTAGGACTCTCAGAATCGTCCTTCAAACCTTCAGTTTCTTTATTTTCACTCTGGCTTGAATCATCATTTTCCTCTTGAGGCGTACTGGGTTTTACCTCAGCACTTGATAAATCATTATTGGATTGTTCGCTTTTGTCTTTTGTCTCCTCCTTGGGACTTTCATCGATTTTTGTTTCTTCTACACTTTCTCCTGCTGAAAGTTTTTTATTTTGACCCTGCTCGTCAGAAAACGGTTTTGCCGCTGTTAAAGTACAAAGTATCAAAGCAATTAATGCAAATGGGTTTGAAGGTTTAAGCCGCATTTTGGCTCGACTCCTTTAACGAAGTCTATTTTGTCTATGCAAGTTTATTATGGGAGCGACAAATTACAATCTTACGTCAGTTAATTATAAATTCTTTGTTAATATATATAACGTGGCAAATAAAACATTAAGTGGTGGCACTGTTGCCCCCAATTTTATATGGTGAAGGAAACTTGCTCTCACCAAAAAAGCTCTATTCTTGTCTAAATTAGTCATTCATTATCCAAAGAAACAGCTTAAGGTAAAAAAGACAAATTTAACATTCAACAAAATATCTTAGTTTGTTAATTTTTTTTCTTAAATTAATAACAGAGTTTAACAGGCCAAACGGGATGTACACACTCCGTGATCCGTCAAAATGTCTAACAATGAACTACCTGTGCAATGATTGTGGTGGCAATGGTCTTCTTGCGGTCATGGCAATTTGCTCTTAAGTCGACATAGCTAAGGATAAAACCTAGAAAGTCCTTAATATAGATCTACTGAATACTGAAAACAGCAAACTTACCGGCAAAGTATAAAAATTCATCTTGTTAAGAATGTCTCTAGCAGAAAGTTTTTACAGTTCCTTTTGAAGAGCTGATATTACTAACATTGCCATCTAAAATCGATCCTTTAAACCACTTTTCTAAATAAATTGATATCAAAGTTATATAAACTAGTATCAATCGTTATTAATTTCATTAATAAAGGCAGATGACATCCAAAGTTGTTGTTAAACGTTTATTGCAGATGTTGTAAACGAGTTCTCGTGAATAATTAGAAGCAGTATAAACCAAATAGTCCGATTTTATCACAAAAACACAAAACATTATATTGAAAACTAGTTAATTCACAGAAAGTAAAGAAACATAATAAGGAATTAGGAAATCAAAAACAAAATGGATGGAAGTGAATTTGAGACTGAAATGAATAAGAAATAGATGCCTGTTGATCGGAAGTAAAATCGGTTGCCTTTTGGTGATCTGATTGCAACTGGAAAAATAATTGCAACTTTATCTTACTTAAGAGAATGCAGAATGAAAATTTGCCCTTTCCCTAAATTCGAGTAAGTTATAATTTTACCAAGCTTTAAAAAATCATGTTTCAACAAAATGGTTTAGAGTTACTTCACGTTGTGAGGTTTGGACTTTATAAATTTTGGACTTTAAAACATTTTTAAAATTTAGTGTTACAAAAACAGTGATATAGTAACCCCCTATCGTCTTATAGTTTTTAATAATAGCTGTTTTCTATTCAACCTGCTGACCTTTCCGTCCTCATCAGCTTCTCATGATTAAAACATAATAAATTCATTTTATTTAGAAAACATTTTTTTATTTATAGACTTATCTTGATGTTGTTCTTTATTTCTTCAAAAACTTAACCAAGTAAAAAATGCTTGTTCCTTCGGCACACTCAACGGTAAATCTTACTTGAAAAAGAAATGCTAGTTTCTGCATTTGGTTTCTTGACTAAAAACGAAACTTGGGTCACTGTTTATTGTAAAACAAAGAAGGCCGTTAGTTTAAAGGAGCTCCAATTTCTACAACTGCTGGAGCAGCCGTGATTAGTTTAGGATTTACGACAACTTAAACCTTTTAATAAAAGTAGTGAAAGTGTCTTTAATTCTATTTTTCACAAATAGCGAACTACCTACCAGCAAAATAAAAACAAAAAACCTGTTTACTTTAACAGGGCGAAGCAACTTTGGCCAATCACATCGCTAGAATTGTTTTTCAATCGATAAGCTGGTCACTCCATTGAATTTCAATTACACGCCTCATTCGTTTGATTTGGGCCACGCGCAAATATATTAGCTAAGCCAACGAAATGAAATATAAATTTTTTCTTTCTTATGTCATTAAGTCGCATTTCGCAAACTCTGAGTTTCTCTTTTTCTGTGATGTAAGAGTCTAATAATGGCTTGGAATCTCCAAATCCAAAATTTTACCGGATTCCGATGAACTGAATTTTTTTGAAAAATGTTCCGGCGTTTTACGCCAACTACTTCAACAACGTTGGCTTGTTTGTTGTCAGTTTTGCTGCAACAACATTTTCCAGTACAAGCAAAACCTTTAACACAACAAAATATTGTTGATCACAAAAAAGTAGATGAAACAGAAACACAAAACAATGAACAATGGGTTGGATACTCAAAATTAAAGCGAAAAAGTCATGAAATTTTCAAGAGAAGTACAATGTCTTTTGAAGATGATCCATTTGATGGAGAAGATTGGAGGGTTAATGACAATGATAAAAGGACAGGTATAGAGGTACCGATATCTCCTCTTTCAGACAATGATAGCTCATCTGATAGAAATAAAGATGGTGACAGTTACGTAAGATCAAAAGTTTCTCCTCAAAAGAATGATATAATTGAGTTTAAAACCCAAAATAATATCGAATCTTCATCAAAGAGCTCTAATAACCCTCCTGAAACTAAGTCCAACTTAAATGTCGGAACAAAAACAAATGATTCGCCTAAAAACATCCAAGTAGAAAGCGAAAACTCTTTAACAAATGAGAAACAAGAAAAAGGAAGTATTCTTAATGAAAGGTCTTCTCCGCTGTCAAATACTGATTCTAGTTCTCTCATGCGCAGTGGAGCTCAGGAAAAAGCGGATTCAAAAACTGGCCCGAATAAAAGTGATAATACCAGCCGTGGTACTCAAATTACCACACCCTCAAAAACAGATTCCTCGAATACAAACAGCAACAACGACAAAACTTCAAGTGTAGGCGTCAGATACATTCAAAGTCAGACAGATTCTAAGTCAAAAAATTCACAAGTTCCACAATCATTACAAGATAAACAAACTGCTTTAAACCAGGTAAACAGAGAGGAAATTTCTGATTCTCCGGCTATTAAGTCCCCGGTTAAAACTCAGTCGGAGCCTGTAGTAGATAAAGTTGGAAACAGCGGTAATGAAGTGGTTACAACAGAAGAGTCACCTCATTTGCATGACCAATCTACACCAAAAAAAGAACCCACTGATGAATCGTCAGAAAGCTCTGTCGGCTCAGAAATTGGTCATTTTCAAGTCGACGATAAATCGGCAGACTTAGAAATCAATGCTAACTCGGCAGGCGTAAAAGTGAAAGCGAAACCTGCTTCCCTTCAGGTCGTGTCCAGGCCTGGTTCTCATCCTCCCCAAACAGTTGTACCAATTGCCTCAATGTACCATCACCATAACTGGTATCCTGGATTCCGCAGAGACTTTCCCTACAGAAGACATCATCTCCGAAGACACTACAGAAATCCATACGGATATTACCATCGCCGCTGGATGCCACGAAGACACCGATACTTTTACAGCGAAATGGCATATCGCCGACACTTTAGACCATACTGGTACCATCACCATAGGTGAGTAGGTAAAGTAGTAATAGTTATTCATAGTAATCTAAAGTTTACTTATAGAACAGGAGAAAAAGACAAATCGTTCGAAATCTTTAAACCAGGTTTTTTTATTGGAATGTCTTTTGTGAAGAAATTGTTTTAAATCTAGTAGATTGGCGTTTTATAAGGTAGACTGTTGATTTTTGTGGTCTGTGTGAATATAACAGGGTAAATTGTTAAATAACATGGGGAGTTCTATTTCCGATACGGTAGCGGGCATTCACTGTTAAGCTTGCTTGTTAGCAGTCATGGGGAGATGTGACGGCTTTTTTAGGCCTCATCAGCATGGTATAGCTAACAAACAAGCTTGGGTTCCAGAAGATAAAAAGTATATATAGTTAATGTTAACAGCTATGGTCTTCTGTTTTAACCATTTTGGACCTCATTTGCATGGCATAACCTATACATACGCTACCAATTAGAGCTTGAATAAGGGCTGTGGTTTGTGTGACAGTAATTGGGCTTATATAGGGACTTGACCCCTGTTTGATATCTCGTACTTCTGAGTTTAGAATAACAAAGTATCTTCCCTTATCGCCTGGAAGAGTTTTGATGCGTCAAGCCTTGCGGACGTTGTGAATGGCCTTTCTTTCTTTCTTGTGTAAGCTTTTTAATCACTCCGAAAACTTAGGTAAGAATTTAAATCCTTTTTCACAATGTCTCAAATGGTGTAGATGAACTTTTTTCTGACACAGAAATGGTTTTCAAAATGTTTTTGTTTTCATTAGTTTGACATATATGATTGTTTCTAGTAGAGTACGAGGACAAACAATCTAAACGCACGGACAGATGGCGCTACATTTCATGCAACATTACGCGCAACAAATGTTTGGAGGTAGACAAACGGTGCAGCAAAATCACGCAACATTGCTAGTGATAGCACTGGGTGTTTACCCAGCATCGCAACAATTAAATTTGTTGCGCGCAATGCTGCAAGTGTAGAGTGGAATTTAAAAGCACTGACACACGATGCAACGTTTCATGCAATATTGCGTCCAACAGGGTTGTTGCAGTGTGTGTCCATCAATGAATTTTCTTACATGCAACATTGCACACAAATAAACTGAAGTTGCATTGCGCTCTACTCAGGCAAATTGTGTGCATCGACGTCATTTTGATTGCTGTAATTTGCTTGAGTAAACACGTCGCATTACGAAAAATGTTGCGTGATTTTCTTCCACCGCATGTCCACCTCCAAAATATTTTTGAGCGCAATGTTGCATGAAATCTTGCACCGTGTGTCCGCGCCTTAAGCCAAACTATTTAACAGAATTTAAATCGATTAAATTTGCAATTCTCCTTTTTTCAGGCACCGACACCACTATGTTGATCCTTACAGTTACATGGCTTACCCGCGTGACTTTTTTAGACATCACTTCACCCCCTTTGACGGTTTATATAGTCCATACCGACGAAGCTTTCCGTACCCATTTAACCCCTTTAACCCTCCCGAGATGCCTTTTGTTCCACCACAGTCGGCGTATCCGATTGGAGAGGGATATATGCCTGAAATTCCATTGATGGAGAGGCCAATGCTAGAAAGCCCTTCTCCTCAAATCGATACCCCTGCAGTGGCAAGACAAAACATACAGGAGCCCGCTCCCATAAACGTCAACGGATTTCCACCACCAGGAATTATGGGAAGTCTTGGCAATGGGTTTAATGGGATTGCGGGGGAAAACACAATTAGAGGCCTTGAACAAATGGAAGCAATGAATCAAGATATGAATGGTTACAGAATGACAGATATGAGTGGGTTCATGGGAGGAATGAATGGAGGAATGGGAGAGATGGGTAACCAACTGGGAGACCTGAATGAAATGAATGCTATGAATAATGGTTTTATGGAAGGAATGAAAAGATATGTACCCGAGTTTTCAAATAACGTGAAGAAAACTGTGATAACCGAAGGAAAACAGAAAAAACAAAAGAGCACAGTGCAGACTCCCACTAACTCTGGCCAGCACAAAGTCATGAAGTCAAAATTTCGCCATCCTTTTAAAGTACGTATTTCACGGCAGAAAGCTAAAATTAAGAAACTGTACAAAGCGAATAGAAAGACAAAAGAAAAATTAAAAAAACACAAACGAAGTGCAGAAAACATCACTCGAGAATCAAAACTAAAAAATCAGCATGTACAAAAGTCAAAAGAAGAAACAGGCTCAAAGAAAAACTCCATTGTGATTCATCGACCACCGATCATTTATCACCCGCCACCGGAAGTTTATCATAGACCGGATATCGTAGTTCATCGTGCACCCATCATGCTCAACCGGGCCCCCATTGTATATCACCAGCCTCCTGTTGTGGTGCACAGGCCGGCTATCATCTATCATCAGCCAGAAATAGTTTTTCACCAGCCTCCCCCGGTTGTTAACCAACCTGTGTTGCAATCACATGACACGTGGGTCACACGACCCCAGATAGTTCCAGGAATATCTACTATGTCACACAGTCATACGTACTACGGCATTCCTGATCATGTCTACGGTGGAGCATTCGACGATTGTCATGGTTCCCACTGCAGTTTCCGAAAACAAAGTATCCCCCACAAGTCCCGTCGTAATAAAAATGGAAACAATTCCACTGAAGAAACTAAAATAAAGGAAAGACGGAAAAGAGAAGCGTATATCGACTATCTCACTTATCTGGGGACCCTGTGGGCACCTAGACATAAACGAGACATTGATCAGCAATATAGTTTTATTACATCATCTTCAAAGGCAAAAGAACATCTAACGTATTCAAACAAAAACGATCAAGTTCTATCTAAGCGGGACAGTTTAGATGATTTTAATACACATCTTTACAATACATTGAGCCCGCAGATGAGACATGACACAAAAAATGAAGGGAACGGCAAGAAAAAGAAAGATGTTGTGGTTAATCGACCACCGATAATTTACCATCCTCCACCGGAGATTTACCACCGACCGGATATTGTTGTTCACAGACCTCCCTTAGTTATTCACCGCCCACCGATAATTTACCATCAGCCTCCAGTTATCGTTCACAGGCCAGCAGTTGTATATCATCAGCCACCAATTGTGTTCCATCAACCGCCCCCAGCTGTCAGTCAACCACTTTTGTATTCGCATGACTCCTTCATGGTCAGTTTTATTTATTACATATTTCAACGTCCTAAAACCCACCTTAAGTTTTAAAAGAGCATTGAAAATTAGACAAATTGAAAAATAGTTGCTAAAAGGATTATTTTAACTCAGCATCCTCTTTGATTTCAACTTGATATTTCATAAACATTCATTTGTTATACCTCCCAACTCAATTCCGTTTTCCGATTGGAGGAGAACGTGTCACGTGTCATGGGTCAAATCTTTTTATTTTCTTAGGTTAAATTAAATATTTGATGGTGATAATTTTCGTACCTTTAAGTTAATTTGTTCTAAATGTCGTAAAGTCAATGCTTTTAAAGTTTGTTCTTGTTAACTCCTCAGTTTAGTTGTAAAATATATACTATAAGTTTTGTATTTTTTCTTAATGGGTCGAGCTGGGATCTTAAGTCTATTTTAGGGGTTGGGTTTAAGGTTGTAAATATCTTGGAGGGGACTTAGAGTCCTATTATATTTATACCCACCTTCGGGTGAATCAATAAATAAAATTAAAAAAAATAATAAAACTCACTAACTCCCTAGGGCAATAACAACTTGAAATTTCGCACGTGATCAGGTCGTGCACCTTTGTGGCTGCCCCCTCGGGAAACAGTGAGTTTTGTTTCCCCGAGACCCTCAATTCTGTTTCTCTTAGGGTCAGTCATTAAGGGTCTGTCCGGAAAAATATTTGCCCTCGGTTTGCACTGTGAAAGACTTTGGGCAATTTTTCCGGACAGACCTCGCCCTCGATTACTAAAATATTTCTAAAAAACATAAAAATTACCGAAAAGTCAGTTTTTTTTTCTTTGCTTTCTTTTTTATCTAATATTAATTATATTCTAATTCTCTCCCCCTCAACCGAATATAAAGTATTTATCATGAAATACGTAGCACTTATTAGTGTTGTGTCCACTCAGGACGCATGCACTCTTTATTTGTTCCTTTTTCTACTAATTTATCAACATACACAATGACAATATTCCATTGATTAGTACAAGATCTGTTTATAAGTTCTGTTTTACTTATTTGCATATTATATATAGCGTGCAATACACAAGTTCCTCAAACATCGCTACTATTGCTACTTTCATTAATGTGAGAATAAAACTTTTTTTTGGCTAACATTGGGTATTTAATTTCGTAATATGCGAACTGAAGGACGCGAATGAATATCTAATCACAACCTGTGTTAAAATACTAATGTACATTCAATCAACCGTAACTGTGAGTCCCTAGATACAGGACGTACTTCCAAATAAGGTGGATACTCAACCCATGACAAATACCTTTTTTTAGCTAAATACAAAATTAATAAAACTTTTTTATTTGTTTGTTTTAAGCTGCATCCTTCGTTCTATGCCACTCATCACGGTTCTATTGTTCGTGATTTTGGTCATTACGTTGGAGTGCCTAATATGGTTACTAACTACGGAAATCCACTATTCCACACTCGACCAGCATTCGGAAAGCGCTCAAAAATTCCCCACAAAGAAAAGCAAAATGGTTCCAGCATAAGAAAAGGTAACAATAAATTTTGGTTTTGACATGCGTCGTTAGTCCTTATAGATATTAATGATTATAACTCAAGTTTGGATAAGCTTGTTTAGCAATCAATCGCGGAGGAAGTGGTTGTCCATTATTCCTAGCCAGAGGCTAATGTTTAATTAATCGACGGCTCAAATCTTGGGGTGAAAGTTGAATTTGCTGAGGGAGGAAACCGGAGTAGCCGGAGAACAACCCTCAGATTGAGATCGACTTATCTCAGCCCACATGCAGAGCCCAGGAATTGATCCCGGGTCGTAAAGATGGTAGGCGCGAGATGATGACCACGACGACAACCTGACCCCTGAAAAGAAAGCCGTGACCTAAAAAGGTTGTTACTTTAACGAAGTCCTTGCATCGAGGATAGCCGCGAGATCACATTCTCAAATGAAACAGTTTTGTTTGACGAGTGAGATATTTTAGGCATACATACAAATATCTAATTTGAAGAAAATTCAAAACCAAAAACATGAAGATTTGAGGAACAAAACTGTAATACTATAAAGTTGGCTCGAATGAGGCCTTTGCTACCGTAAAATTTGCTTGAACAACAGTAAAATTCCGCCATCTACCGCTTCATCAGACGGCGAAAGCTTAGTGTTTTTTTAACAAATTTTGCACTTGTAAAGTTCTCATTCGAGCCAACTTTTATAGTTTTACAGTTTTGTTAACTATGCTACCTAAGGACAACTTCCTCAGATTTAAGGGGAAAAAAAGAAAGCTAGTGCCTTCTCACAAGATGATTATGATAATGCCATGAACGAAGCATTAGTATTAGAGCACAAATACTTGACTAATGTCTTTGTTATTTTACGTATTGTATATTTATATTTTACAAATTTAATAAAGGACAAATTGCTTGAATAGATTCTCTCAGAATTCGAACTAAATTTAACATTATCTTAGAAAGAAATGGATGTAAGATATTCTGACATTCTATGTCGTTAATGTCATTTAGGTTCAAAAAAATCTCCAATGAAGAAGTACGACTCCACTGAAAAAGCAAAGAAGAAAAACTCCGTCGTTATCCGCAGACCACCAATAATCTATCATCCTCCCCCTGAGGTTTACCATCGTCCCGACATTGTTGTGCACAGGCCTCCTATACTGATTAATCGAGCGCCTATCGTCTACCATCAACCTGCAGTAGTTATTCACAGACCGGCAATAGTATATCACCAACCATCACTGGTCTTCCACCAGCCACCCCCAATGGTGAGGCAGCCAATCATGAAGGCACATGACACCTGGGTAACCCACCCGGTGTTGAGACTCCATGGGTCTCATATCGTCCATCGTGGAACATACGTAGGAGTTCCTTCTCACTTTCACTGGGGTCAAGGATGGAGCCACCATGATTACAGCGATCAGGGTTATGGAAAATCAAAGGTGAAAAGCGAACATACTTAAACAGTCATATATAGAGACAAAGATTTAACACCTAAGCTCTATGTAAATAAAAAAAACCTTTGGATTTTAATACTTTGTATTATAAAGATATTAACCCTATAGACTTTGTTATTGAAATCTAACACATGGGAAGTGATGATGATGATAATGGTGATGATAGTGATATTGATGACAACGATGATGATGGTGGTGGTGATGATGATAACTCGGCTTTATAAATGATATCAAAGACTTTCGAGCCCTAGATAGGTTTAAGCTCCATTCATATCTTTAATATAATGAAATTATTACTTTATCTTTAAAAAACTCACCTTGTATTGGAGGCTCGTTAGTTGCGTCTTGATATACATTAATGTGACAGCGTGATGCTGTTTAGTAAGTTCATGTACGTCGGCGATTACTAGGCCGTGACGCCGCGCAATGCGGTTTCACTCTAGACCCCCAAAAAATGACCCTTGCTCACCATTGAGTCTCCAATGGCTCGGTGGTTAGAGCATCCAACGAGAACAAGCAGAGCCGTGGGCTTAATCCAATGCAGAGCTCGGATTTTTTCCAAGTTCTCCATGTTTTTGATATTATGTAATTAAATTATACGCAGATTAGTACAGTGCATTGTAAATGCACTTTACAAGGTCAATAGTTCAAAGTTCAGATGGTCTACCACGGCAGTCTATTAATGATACGTATCAATTACTGCTCTCAATAGATTGTTGAAGACCACACAACATCGGGGTCACTTTCCCTCTCTTTACTATAGTTGTGAATAGGTTACTTAAGCTCCCCGACAGAGATTCGAAGGATTGGAATGACATACTGTTGGCAGATCGAATAGAGCATGCCAACAATTTTACATTATTCGCAGTACCAACAATCAGTTCTTTGATGCTGCATGGCAAGGATTAAGCCGTCTTAGCCGTTTATGATGAGCTCAGGTACCAACAAATTGTCAAAATTACACAAAAAAACTGATTTTTTGTGTTTTGAAACCTGAAACCGCCCTTCAGGGAATTAATTGAATTATGATGACCACTGCCACGTGAACATCTTTTATGTGACATCATATGCATATGCCATTCCCTTGCAGGCTCCCGGTGTTTATTTTGCGAGAAATACCGGTTTTAATATACCCTCCCCTATCCCTCAAAACTACTTTTTCATACATTTTCTTGTGTGGATGAAGACCTTAAGCTCCCCGACAGAGATTCTAAAGGTTGGATCTATAGCTTAACTTCCAATTAGCCGAGAAGACGTGAAGATTTACTCATTTGCAAATGTTAAGCAAAGATAGCATCATCGTTGCGAATTAGACCGGCCGAGAACGGAACCCAAGATTTAAAATATGCAGGCGACAGTCTAATCAATTAATTTCTTTTCTCTGAGAAAAACATTATTCGTTTATTCAAAAAAAAAAACAGAAAAGTTTGCCAAAAACGTTTGTAACTTTTAATGGTTAACTTGGACATTGATCACGAGTATGAAACAAAAATATATGAATAATACTTTAACTAACATGCTATATAACATTCTCAAACACACAAAGAATTTACATTTAAAATTTGACTTTTATAAACACGTTAACGTATCTAGCAACAGTTGAGACAAATACAAGCATCTTCGTGAAGAAGTATAGCCTTCACGTGAAATATAATGTCCAATAAAACAAAAGTATCTTTTAATAAGTTAAGGCTCATGTCCACCCACACAAACTTTAAGGCAACTAAAAACAAATTGCAGAAATAATAGTTACGTGGTCCGCACGCGTTAATAACAAATATGTCTTGTTTGATTGTCGTGTTTTTATCTTCGTATTGGATTCCAAAACTTCGCTTTCTATTTTGGAAATTTTAACTTCTTGTACTTTAGCAAAATCTGAGCACAAATCCTCCATTCCTGTTGAAAACTGGACTGCGCGTTCCTTATAGATTATTTTAGTGCCAGTCTTCTGTTACATTGACATAGCCTTTTTTCTTCTATGCTCTCAAATCAATTTTGTGTCCCTGAACATCATTTTCGATCTTAAAACTGTGTTGAATAGTTCGTGAACGCCAAAAAGCATTCTTCGGAATCAAAGCTAAGATAAAAACCAAAAAGATAGCACAGAGAAGCGGTCCAATTATTGTTACCACAATATATGAGTTACTCCCAGCACTTTCTGTAATCCTCCACTCACTAAAGTTCAATAAGTATGACTGACCATTAACTACACCACCGGGTTTAGCCATAGCCACACTTGGGTAATTCAATGTGTGTGAATAATAGCAGTAAATACTCACTATAAAGTGATTATGGTTTCCTCAAAAAATATCAAGGCCTTGTTTCTTTCTTTACTGGCAGATATGTTAATTCTGCGAAAAAACTGTAAATACCCTTTCGGAGCCTCTTACATTTCCATAGAATAAAGTAATTAAAAGATTAGTATTTAACTTAAGAAATAAAACATTTTTTCTGTGCCCCCATAGCGCTATGAAAACCGAGGTGCACGTTTGGGAGAATTCGAGAGCTGATCAGTGAAGCACGAGACGCAGTCGAG
>JAOTRI020098770.1:0-14466 GCA_028564885.2 Zoanthus sanctaehelenae | reverse complement strand
ATGGCCATGTTTTGAGGAAGGCATTGGAGTTTGAAGTGAAGGGAAAGAGGAAGCGAGGACGACCGAGGAAGACATGGCGATCGCAGGTGGAGAAGGAGAGTAGGAGTGTTGGTTTGAAGACGGAGGATGCAATGAATCGAGCGAGATAGAGAGTGGGAGTGGGAGAGATTCCCGGTAGAGTGGGGCAAATCCAGCCACCCTCGTTTAGGGGGATAAAACTCGATCAAAGCTGGATTGATGGTGATGATGAGAGCAATACGTTGAGATAGTGATACATTTTTGTAAACGGTTGACCAGTAATTGAATTAACCAGATGCAGTTTAAAGGGGTTTTATTAATTGGTCGGGAAACAGAGGGCATCTGGGTTTGGCAGGCAGGCACCTGTCTGCAATGCCCTTGTCCAGGGCATGCTTGCCTGAAAATTTTTGAAATTCTACAGTGGCAGAGATGCATTTTTCTGCATTTTGAAGTGCAAACTAACATTTTAAAGTAACCATCTCTTTAGATAATTAAATCATGAGTTGATGCATCAGTCAACAGATATATTAGTTTTACAACACAAATTCCTAATGTTAAGAGGTTAAAACCAGCCGGGCAAAGTTGTCTTCACACATACAGTACAGCCAGTCAATATGCCTGGTCCCCAGCCCTTAATGAAACCTCCGAGTTTACACATCTAAATAGTATTTGTTTTTTCTTTAAATTGCATGCATTTTGTTATTTAGCAAAACATACAATACTAATAATATTTATTTAGCTTTTACCCGAAAATTGTTCTGGGGGCAGTCGATGAATATGATGAATATTCCTTAAAAGTCAAAAGAGAGCTCCAAGTTTAAATGAAGCCTGGCATTCTTTTTTTAACTTTTGCATGTAATTTGTTATGCAAATAATAACTTTACTCCCTGACAACTAAGGGCAGGGCTATACGCTTCTTATTGGTACTGTACATATAATTTGTAATTCACTTTGGAATTTCAGCTAGAATTATATCAAAATTATTTGTTCAATGCTACATAATATAGAATAGATCTGAAGCAAGGAAATAAAATAACAATGTTGATCATGACCAACGTGAGTAAACACAAAAGCATAGTACTGGAAAACAAACAGAAATGTTCAAAAGAGCGCCAGAGAATAAATAAAGAAGTATATATTTATGCCCTTTAACAATAACATTCCTATGTTCCTCTCCAAGACAGCTAACCAGTCTCACTGTAACAATTGCCATCTTTAGACAGAGATAAACAAGAGGACTGCAGGCAGGACATGTTTGCAGTAATTAAGTGATCGTATTGCGACTCTGCAGATAATTAAGGAATATATCCTTTTTTTGTAGTCTTTTTGGTCACTGAGAACTCATCATCAGAAAAAATATAGATACTGTATACAGTAGGTTGTTGACATTTCATTAAAAGTCAACACCACTACAGGCCATATATATATTGTCCACTTTGCACAATGTTCTTGATAAATGAAAGTTGAGAAAGCCATTAAATCTGGGATGAAACACAGTAGCTTATCTATTTAGTCATTATAAAAATGATGCCAAAATACAGGAAATCTGTGGGGCCTAGCTAATTACACAAACTGTCACAAAGGTACCAAAATGCACCAAGCTTCAATCCATATGATAGAGTTTCAAGAATTGGCTCATCCTCGTTGTAAGAACCTGTGAAGATTTTTCTTTGTTTTCTCACTCTTATGGTCGTTCTATCCATTGTTTTGATTTCATTGTCTTCTTTGTTCTACGTCACTCGTGAACTTCACAGGTTCTTAGACCGAGGTAAACCCCAAGAAATGGATGTAAAAGAAGGGAGTTCACCAGTTTCACGAGTGTAAATCCAAGCCCGAGTCAAATCCGAGCCTGAGTCAATCAAAACAAAAAAATATTAACCTAACCCTAACCCTAAATAACTAACCCAAAAACAAGAAACAAAAACGAAAAATATAAAAAAACAAGAAATATTAACCTAACAGTAGCCCTGACCTTAACAAAAACAAAAAAATATATATTAACCTAACCCTAACCCTAACAAAAATATTCAAAATATTCAACTAGTCCAGTGACTCAGACTTTTGGCTTGGGCTCAGATTTGACTCGTGAAATGGATTTACTCTAAAAGGTTGTTTAATTTGCTTGTGAAGCAAGACTATAGAAATTGCAAGGGCAGTGGAGATGTTAACATACAACCACATCTGCACAGCAAGAAAATACTGCATTTACAAGATGATAAAAGATCTATCTCTTGTACACCAACGTCAAAGAAATCTTGCTGTGTGATTAAAAAACCAGGAAACCATCCCAAATTATTATTAATAAAAAAATAAAATAAAGACTTCTTATATTAAAAAACAGATGCCAACCAGAAACATTCAGAGGGTCAGAGAAGATCTCCAACATTGAATTGACCTGTAAAAATAACAATTAACCAAACTAATTCTTTTTTATCAGGATGCTTGCAAATATAAATAGTAACTGAAGATGGACCAAACACACCCAGCAATAAAGAAATGTGAAAGGAAAAAGAAGGGTAGTCTTGCTAGTGAAGCTGCATAAATAAACTGCAGATAGGCTGTACGTAGATAAAGATCCGGCCTATGAGCCATGTTGGTTAAAGATGTATTTTTAGCTTTATCCTCTCAAAATGTATGAGGGTAAGGTCAATGGATGACAAGAATTTATCTTAAATCTTCTACTTTACGGTACGTTTTATCAATTCATAAACACAGTATCAGGGGTTTAAATTATCAATCTATCAATTCCAATTTTGATCCAGGTTTATCCCCGTAAACTGGGGTGGCTGGATTTACCCCACTATGGCAGCAATCTCACCAACTCCCACTCTCCATCGTGGCCAATACAATTTGTCCTCCTTCTGCAAACCAACACTCTTGCTCTCCTTCTCCACTTGCATTTTCCATGTCTTCTTTGGTCGTCCTTGCTTCCTCTTTCCCTTCACTTCAAACTCGAATGCATTTTTCAAAACATGCCCATCATCCCTCCTTAACAAACACCCATATCATCTCACTCCATTCGTTTTTGCCATGTCTGAACAACTGTTTTCTTCAATACCTCCATCATCATTAGTATGCAAAAAAAGTTGAGCTCCTACATTTCTTGCCAGGCTTCTAAATTAAACATTTTAGTTATGAGCCCAGCTGTATATAAACATAGCTACCTCCTAAAACTAAAAATTCCTGTAACTTTACTTTTGTAATAATTCATACTGTTGCTGCTACGTTGAATTTAACAACTGAGTTGCATTAAGGGGAGAGATGGAGAGACTGCCACCTTAATTCTCCCTTATAGATGCATGTACTATTGAAAAAGTAATTTTATGTACCTCTTGGGCCTTGAGGGCCAGGATCACCTTTTTGTCCAGGATGCCCACGGGACCCTTTAATATCTGTAAGAACAAAACATTTCTAAGTTAATTTGTTTTATAATATAGCTACAGTTCGATATAACATGCGCTCTGATTGGTTCAAATCTATACTTTATTACAAAAAGAAAGTCATGGTTTTCACTTGCTTGTTTTGCCACTTGTGATGTTTGAAGAGACACCTGAACCATTGTAAAATCACTTGCATGCAGCTTGTGATTTTACAACGTTCTCATATGTCTCTCCCAACATCACTCGTGCTCCATTTCACCAATAAAGTCATAGAGAGTTGTGCTCTAATGCTTACATAAAAATCACTTTTTCACCCACTAAGTTATACATGATGCATACAAGATATAAAAATGTGTAAAGATATATATATCCATTGCCCAATCATTTTCAAACACAAGTTTAGAGAAATTGTAGATTGAAAATAATTTTTATTTGCATCACATGTACAGACTATCACACCATTTTTAAATGCAAAAAGTATGATTTTGAAAAAACATTTTTTAACAGCCATATATAATTTACGAGAAAGTAATGATGAGGAAGAATTTACAGGCTTCAATTTTCAGCTGCCTGGTATGGTAGTTGTTGATGAAAATTGCTCCATGACTAATGACAGTTGTGAAAGAGGCAAACTCATGATCATTCACCAACATGCAATATATATATTTTCTTGTAATCCAAACTGGACTTGGAAAAACATACAAGGATTGAATTACAATTTTTTCAGAATTCCTTCTTCTGTCCCGGACAGTAACTGCAGAAAGCTTTTAAAGAAAGCTCCACTTTACAGCAAAAATTAAGCAACAGGTGAATTTGAAAAAAATTATAGCAAAGTAAAATTAAAATGAATAAAAAAGATTTAATATGCAATTTTGTTATTTGGGCTACCTGTGGTAAGCTGAGTCTAGGTTTTGGTTTCCAATCTATCTATGAATGGGTTATTCCAGAAATAGAAGATTTCCTTGAATTTGTTTTTGGACATTGAATTATTGCTTGCATTTCTGAGGATGGCTAAACGGCTCACAATGACCTTGGTGTGGAAGCCATGTTTGCAAAGGGAAACTGAACTCAGATTGAGATAGAAAAATCTTAGCCCACAATCAGAGTCCAGGATATGTCCTGGTTAACCTGATTCTCCAATCAAAAAACAGTACAACTTTAAAAACTGTTAGTTTAGAACTTACCACAACTTTCCATTTAATAAGTTACTTACTAAACATGATGATAAATGAAGTAATGCACTGGAATGAACAGTTTCAAAAGTAGTTGGTGGGTACCTTAATTAAATCAAAATCAGTCTTGTAAGTTGAAAATTAGGATTTTAAGATGCTGCCCATTTTTCTACTATTTTTGGTAGAAATCAATAGCTCAAATGGTAATTGTGCTATTTAGTAATGATTAGGTGAAAGGGTTTAATAAATAAAAGTTTTCTACAAAGAAGTGTTTGAATATTTTCTTTCATATTAAAAATTGACTTTTATGTGAAAGTTATACAGAAATATCATCTCAAAAGTCACAAAAATGCCTCAAAGCAATTTGAAAATATAGTTGAGATCTTAAAATTCTTCATCACCAATGCACTTTGTTATATATGGACTGCATTAAAAATAAAGAATACGACATTTCAATATTTTTTTCTTCTACATGTATCATTACCAAGTGCTTAACAGTTAATAGGTTAAAGTTGGATTGCTGCTAAAATACCTCTTCAAATACACCTGAGCTTCTACATGTAAAACAATAGTTAAGAACTTTCTGATCAGGATATCTTTTTAAAAATTAATAAACACTGGATGCTAGTTTATTTATCCAAATCTTCATTTACCACTTACACAATGTACAACCAGATAAATTGTCAACTTCATGTATTAAACTACTTATTTTAAAGACGTTTTAAAGTTGAAATGATATTGGCCCTCCTGACACCTAAACCAATAAAAATATCATACATCAAATCAGATATTTTCGATCTGTTCTGAAATAATCCACTATATCAATGAAGCATATATGTTAATGCCAGCATTGTGCATTGTCAAAAACAATCTTTGCATTGTTGCTAACAAATAAACAGCTGGTGAGGAATTTCCTGTAGAAAACATTGCAAAAAAACAAACTTCTAACAAAAGCCATGAAACCAATCCAACGAATAATATAAAATGGTAATAATACAGTTCACTAAACTTAGCTTGTGCTATGTTTTCAATAAAAGTAAAATTTGAGAAATCTACAATGAAACATGAAACATAAGAAAAACTTTGTATTTGACAGGCGTAAAATCCGAAAACGTGGTAAATATCAGACCTATTTTAAAGGTAACTAAATGAAATGTAGAATTTTCAGAATCCAAAGTATAACTCAAGATTGAACCATCAGTCGTCTGATATGTTATATATTTCATACACAATCACATGCTTATGTAACAGCTCTGGGAAATCTTGTTTGCATTGCACTAAAGAAATCATATATCAGTTATTCTCAAAATGCAAGAAGTTGAATTTAATATTATAATATTGTTCTTGTACTACCTTTGACGTGACACTGAATAGTTCTTCAAACAGGAAACCAACAGAATATCTATATTGATTAGGCAAGCGGGATCAAACGACTTTTAATTTGTCATAAATGTGACTAAACAAAAAGGAAGACCACGAGAGTCCAGCGCTGATATTCAGATCATTATCTTTCTTAATTAGACCCTATAATAATGAAACGTAAATGAAAATGACAATTTTATCACAAGCAAAATAATAAAGGACGAGCCAGTTGGTTCTCATGCAAAGTTCTAAAAAAATGATGAAGTGTTTTTTTAGCAAACTAAATCTCCTTACAATATAAATTGGACTAACAACCTCAAAAAATCGGATGTTTGTATAGATAAAAAAAAGCAATAGGGTTTTCATTTTCTTTTATTTGTTCTAATCAAAGAAACGGCAAGAACAATAAGTTTAGTACTGCTTGTACAATACAGTATAAATCAACATATTTCTAAGATCATCGATTGCTAGAATAGTCACTGTTAGCGATAAACAACGAATTCCATATGGATTCGAAACATGTATCTATTAAACACACGAATTACACAAGTAAGTCCGTCACACTTCTGATCCATTTTCAGATAAAAGATATTTGTTCCGAAATTATCCAGAAGAACAATTGAAATGGTGACAGGATTGATCTTGGGTTGTCGATCAAATCACATCAACTGGACGTTTTAAAAATAAAGGCCTTCCCTTTCTTTGTGTACAATATCAACTGAATGTCAGAACTGTTCTTTCAAAGTTGACTAACTCCAAACAAACTAGACATTAGAGATGTTAAGCAAGGAGTCGATGTCTAAACAATTACTAAAGGGTGAACAAAAGACAAAATGCACAAAGCAGCCACCAGTATAGAACCCCGGGAATCATATTAACACCTTAAGACTTCTTGCGCACAGATTTCCCAACCACACGTCCACGACAACACACATCACTATTACTCTTTCGCTTCCATTGTCTCCCTAACTAATCGCCAGCTTGCCTAAAGCCAAGACGGTAGTCGTGATTGTCGAAGAAAATTTATTCTATGAATACGCACATTGTATCAAACGTCGAATATAAATACAATCTCCATTCAGACTCAGTTCTGGTCCAGTGCTCGCCAATAAGTAGTAAATAAAACGAAAGAATTTTTACAAGCCGCGATCACATTAGGAAATTTTAACAACCCACGTACTACCAAGGCAAAGTTAAAACTTAACTTACTGCGTGATTGTTAATGATAGGAACCACTCTTATCTGCCCTCCAAACGCCTCTGTTCTGAACGCTAAATCAATATCGTTTACGCTTCAAGCACAGCTCATTCATTTCCCGTTCCATAAAAATCTATAAAAATTCGATGATCAAATGAACAACTTCCTGCGTGGCTACGTTCATTTACAACTAAATGAATGAAAACTGAGCCTATTTAGAAATCTGAAATATACATTAGAACCTACAGCGTGATGTTTTCAACAGTGATCGCGCAACGACGCAACTGGCATTATAGCAACGGACTTGACAGAAAATATTATCAAAACCACCAAGAGCACAAAATAAACAACTCACCTCGACAACTACAGGATCCAGACCTATGTCGTTTTCGACCATTTTTTCTTTTCTTGTGACGAGGAGCTGGCCTTGTAGGTTTTAGGGAGTCAGCCGTACTTCGCCGAGTTAGACGGCTTGTCGTGTGTTGCTCATTCTGCAGCAAACCAAATTCGATCGAATGCAGTTTAATCTTTTTAAATATTTAATTCTTTACAAACCAGTGCAAAACAATATGAACATTTATGCATATCCAAAAACGACACAACTAAATGAGTTAAGATCTAAATTTCGCGATGAAAAAAATAAAAGAACTCCGCAACCAACTACTGTTCCAAAATATCTCAACTTACAAACTTTGCCCGTGATCCGTACCTCATTTAGAAGAGTAACAATTCTAGATTCTTCACCCGGTCTGATTGTTGTATTTTCCTTTTCAAATGTCCTGTTAATGTTGAAAGTGTCATCAGCTCCGTTTGATTTCGGCGGTGGAACGGTGAAGTGCAATCGAAGTGCATTGGCATTTAGACTTGACGAAGACCAAGTTTTGTCCATACATTTTGCGTTGAGTTTGTTCAATTCTCTGAATACGATCACAAATAACACGATAAAGGCAATATTACAAAGGAGTGAAAACAACGTAACGTAAACCCATTTTATTGTCTTGAAGGTGGATGTTCTACACGAACATTTCCTGTGTGCAATTTGTTCTTGATCACTGCATTCTTCTGCTTCGTTCTCCCCTGACTGTTTCTCCATAATATCTCAAATCACAACCACCACGTGTCGCTAATAAACTATTGAACGTGCAGCATGCAAACGCTCCAGGATTTTGCGACCTTTCCATGCGACTGATACCAAATATCACCACGCGAACGCTACTCCTCGCAAACCCTCAATTTGTTGTAGATTTGCTCATTGATTGTGTGGGTAACACCAGTCTCAAATGCTATTGGAACCAAAACCCGCCAAAATCTGCGGAAAACAATTGGTTTGTTCCTTGTCAGGTCTCCAAAAGGATATGCGCACACGTGTGACCGTACCAAAACAAGCCAGTGTGACAACCTGAAGAGCGTTCAGCCAATGAGCATCATGTAAGTTTGATAAAGATCTGTTATTAATAACCGCTGATTGGTTAAGAACAATAAAGATGCTACTCTTCACACCTTTGGGCCAATGGTATTGTCTCAAGTGTGGAATCAGAAAACACTTAAACGGTTCCTTTAATTGTTCGTTTGTCATTCAAATGACCCTTTGTGATGTCTGCATTGCTTCACTGCTTCCTGTGGTGTACCCAAGGTTGGACGGTAGAATATAATCCTTGTAAGAGCTGAAGCTATTATAAGTATTTTGAATAACTACACGAGAGTTGTGCATCCGACTCCACACTCATAGCTCTATAAAGCTGTTTTCAAAAATGTAAACGGCGGCTGGTTGTATTCGCGACATTGCCAAAAATTTGGCTAACTGCCATGTATGTGTAGCGAGCACATGGAATACATTACCACCGTTTTCGTCAAATCAGTCAGGTGACGACGATCTGTGTAGCGTGACATCACTAAAAGACAAACTCGAGGGTGGACAAACAAAATAAAATTAGTGAACCAGTTGCATATTCAACCGGGGCTGGATTAGCTCCCTTCATAATTTACCGCGCGTGCAGCCCCCATTTAAACTTCTTTTGGCATGAACGATTTGCAAAATGGCCGCACAAACTTTAACTTAAACTTTAAACGACCAAGCTCACAGGACCATCAAACTTGAATAAACATTGTTAAGATCACCAGATAAACAGGAAATTGATAATCAAGTGTTTGAAAATTATTTCGCCAAATGTCTTCAAATTTCCTTGCAATTCCAAATAATTTTATAGAACAATACTTGTCTGCTAAAGAGGTAGTTACGTTGTACATTGCAGACATGAATATGTTTAACGACCATTGATGATTGAATAAAATAAAGTTTGTGTCACATTACTAATATGTTTCTCTTCTTGTTCTTCCCATTTTCTCTAGAGAACGAGATCAGCTAACGTTCATGTACATTTTTAAACTTCCGCTGAGCAAGTTTTAAGCGGAAGTTTACATAAGCAAAGGTTGAGTCGGACTAACAAGCAAATAGCGATAATTACAACTGATCTTGCGAGTTGTGACTTAGGGTATTTTAGTGCAATGGCGTGGCACGTGGGCGTGAAGGTTATATGTAATCATAAAGCTATAATAGGAAAGGGTTGGGGCTTGAGTGCATTTACAGTCGGAACGACACAAAATTGGAGTGTAGAGCTGAGGAAATACCATCATCCGCCATAATGAAGATGGATGAATGATATACCATTTGCGAGTTACGTTTTTATTTCAGTAGGCTCAAAGCGCCGGAAAAAAAAGTACAATATAAGATAAGGAGAATATGAGGCTAAAATGAAACTATAAACAAAATAATGACAACGGTAAAACATTATCATTTCCACAAAAATTCTGAAGATACATATATTGCCAGCTTCAAATCACAAGAAAAACTGAATATGTAAGAGAACAAAGAACAATTGACTTCAAGAAATACATTACAAATTTACATGGGTGTTAGACGAAACATTTTTGACCTCAAATTGCTGAAGAAAATAAACACTAAGCCTGAGCAACACTTTATGGGTTCTTCTAAAACATAAGAAGTGAATTTAAAGTAAACATTTTTAAGTGCTTCACATTCAGCAATCAAACTGATCATTTAAAAAATTTACAGTCCCTATGCATGAATGCTGAAACACGGTCAAGTAACCATGGCCAACGCGGCAGAACTGTGTTATGGCAACAATAATTTATCGTATATGAAAGAAACTTTCATCCGTCAAGTCATTCTATCATTTGCGTAAATTTTCTTCTATATTTGATTCTCAATGACTTTGAACATACTATTTTTGCAGCATATGTTTTCATGCGCTGAAGCTGCTCTAAGTGCAATATATCTGTGAATGTCATAGACGGCTTGACGGCATGAATCAAACATTTGTAAATTACGAAATTGATTAACCGAGAAGAAGGGAGAAGTTGAACAGAACTCTGACAAAAGCACATGTTTTTTTCCTTTTTAGAAGTGGAATGTGAGCTATTTTAGTTTATAGGAGGAAGCGAAGAGTTACATACCGTGTTCAATTATACGAAGATGATGCTTGCAACGATTTTCCAATAATCAAAACTTATCTTTCATTAAGATTCAATAACAAGCTTGCAATCAATAGAAGACTGATTTGTCTACTTTGTTTAGTAACCATAGATCTTTTGAAAACTAATCCAGTCTTCAGTAGTCACATTTTGTCACTCGGAAAAAAGTGACTGAAAGTTTTGCACTTTCTTAATAAAACATTAGTTTTGAGAATTTCAGAAACCCTTTTTAAAAAAGAAAATAGTCATGTAAACTGACATGGCAAGTGTTAAGTTCTTAAGTATTTTAATTCTGAAGAAATAAAAGCCGGAATTAAGATCGGCCGTTGCCTTGAGACAAACTATTCAGTTTCACTTAATGAGAAAAAAAAAAAAGGCTTAACAAAATTTCATAAAGTACCACTTCTAAACGAAAAAAAAATTCTGTAAAAAAGAATAAATAGAAACAAGATAGTGAAGGCTTATTTTGAGAAACGAGAATTGAACGTTTTGATTGACCGAGAAACGTGCATTAAACATTAATTTTCCGAGAAAAGTTGGAAGTGATTTTCCATTTTTTTTTTGATCATCTGTGAATTAAACGAATTTTTATTTTACTTTTATTTACTTACCATCTTGTATAAATAATATGAATAACACAAAGAATAAAAACAAAATCAAAACTGAAAAATGGCTCAGTTCAGGTGATATTATTGACAATATTGCACTTGTTTGTTTTATACGATTAGATTAAAATTGGTTTGGATAATCCCTCCTGATTATAAAAGCCAGAATGTCTCACTGACTAGCCCAAGGCAAGATACCAACAGTCAAAAGAAAATCATCAACTTTCCCCGTCACAATTTTTAAAACCTAGAAGCGGATATTTTCAAAGGATTTTTGATTTTCATACAGTGGAGAATGAAGTCTCTTCACTAAACGAGCAGTTTCTTTTTTTGAACAACTTTGTTTCTCAATTTTTACTGCACCCAGTTTATATAATCAACAATGATAAATATGTAATTTAAGCACCGAATAAAAAAAGAGAGAAAACTTACTGACGTTCCGGTCATATTTATCACTTAATTTATCTTTCTTTATTATTTCTAATTTTACATTGGCAAATTAACAACGCTTTCTTGATCGTGTAGAAGACATCAGAAATCATTGCCATATTTCCATTCCGTTCACACAAACAAATTTTAGACTTGAAGTTTCAACCTTGATTTTCTTTGATGTGAATAAAGGAAAAAATGGCCACTTTTCTCCATCTTGTAAAAAACTCCTCGCTGAGGCAAGGCTTCGTTCAGTTGATTTTACCAAGCAAACTATTACATATACTTTGTATTATGAATATTTTGAGTAATAAATGTTTAATTTTTTTTAAAAAATAGTTTGAATTAATTAACGCTGATTTATCGAGTACCCATGCAAAGACTGAAGCTTCGCCTATGTTTTTGTTCGATGACAAGGAATTACAAAAACTAGCTTACGAAATACTGAAAGTGAAAATCTACTTAGGTACGACGTCATTGTTACTAAGGAAAATGCTCATGTTTCTGGAGACTGACTCCTGTTTCCGACACTTGCCAAAATGTGACCGTGTAGTTGTTCCTTTTTTTAATTTTTATTGTTCTGTTAAAATAAAAACATGCAGATTTTCATAATATTAGTTTCTTACCCTGAGAAAATGTTTTCCTGCTACATGACCTTTGCTATCCATCAATCACCAGTTCCGGAGGGAGATTCGTTTTCTTGTCACTAACCAGATGACATGTCGGTAACCCAAAGCAAATGTTCCGTTTTAAGGCCCGTCTACACTAGAAAACGTTTGCTTGCAAACACAACCACACATTACTTTTTTTTTGTTATTTGGACATGGCTGTTCGAACAAGTCTACATATCCCGGCCGTACTAAACCTTAGTTGACTCTTTCGGCAAGATTGTGAAGACTTTGTCGACTGCTAGAGGCGCTTATCGTTTCTGTGACTGTGGGACGTCTCCTTCTACTATTCATTAGAATATCACAAATTATACCTGCCTCAGCAGTACAGAGTTTCTCCTTATGGCCGACCGTTCAGTTTTTTTCTCTTAAAAATATAGCAAACACCATTAAACACTGCTTGTCATGGTTAGCCGTAGTGTAGGCTCGGTACGGAAAAACATTACCAAACAACTAAAAACTAATACTTTGTGGTGAATTTGCAAACAAATGTTTACTACTGCAGACAAGCCTTAATTACACATTCATCTTCTTTACCTTTTTACGTTTCTAAGACATATTCGTTTTCGAAAACTTCTAGGCAAGTGCTACAAAACATTGCGAACTTGCAGCAAACGGGAGCGGGAAATCGACGCGCGCGCATCATGATAGCGGCGATGTTGCCGACATAGTAAAAAATCAGTTCTACTTACAGCGTTAAAGTCCGTAGCCTTGTAACGAAAGCTTTCAGGTATTTAAAGACTGGTTAAGACATTTTAAAAACTGAGTTATTACTGTAGCGGACAAAACCCGAAGATGAAATGTCAAATACTAAATTTTCACAGGCATTTAAATACTTGCCTGACTAGCAAAAACTGAGAATGTGTATAACTTAACACGACAATGAAATACGATTTAAGATAATTTCTGAACAAAAACTTCTATATGTCTTGTAAAAATAATTTAAAATAATTTTATGTAGATAGCGGAATGATGGAGTCAGTATGAAGTAAAAATAAATGCCGATATAGTATACAACCCCCAACACACGTCTCAGTTACACCCCTTTGTAACAGAATCAAAACAGCGAAACCCGACCAAGAAGAATTTTCAGTTTGCCATTTAAAATCAGTATCCAGCTGATTTTTTGGCAGCCCAAAACCCAGCGAAATTTCTAGCCTCTACAGAACCAAGGGACAATTCAGATCATGTTCCAGGAGGTTTTTTAGGCTTGTAGCTTCCCCATTGGGAAAGCCGAGTGAACAAGTGACAGTGCAAACAAGTATAGTAGTACGCGAAGTCAAGAGAATTGATATCCTTCTGTCTGTAACAGAGGGGTGTTCTATTTGGGTGTACAAACAATCAGAATACATCTTTAAAAATAGTTCATTAATCTGTGGATAAATGGAGCGACAAAAGAGCTGATAAATAGTTTCCTGCCATTCAACCCAAACCAAAGCGTAGGAGTTGTACGAATGAAAGAATATGTGATTTTGTCATTGCATATCCCTATCTACGAAACAAAAAGAGTGGGAGAAGCCAGTCATTGTGGCCCAGTTCTCAAAAGTTTAACCATTTTTACGGTTGTATTAAGATTTGGAAATATCGATTTATAATAATTCATGTATACCTGTGTAACGCCGTGATTACATGGAACGGGCTGGCCCCGGTTGAGCGGGCTGAGTTTTTCTAACGAGATCCCGGCTGTCCCCATGAAATCTGTTAAAAATTTGGGTCGCGATTACATGTATTAATACGGGGCTAAGATTTAGTTTTCAGCCCGCTTAACCGGGCCAGCCCGTCTCATATAATCAGGGCCTAAGTGTACACAAGGAATCGAACGGGTGTGTGCTCACTTGTAAGACCCTCACCACATTTAAATTATTGTTTGATTGCGGCTAATTATAATTATTGGAAATTCAGGAA
Organism: Zoanthus sanctaehelenae; assembly: GCA_028564885.2. Taxonomy (NCBI): domain Eukaryota; kingdom Metazoa; phylum Cnidaria; class Anthozoa; order Zoantharia; family Zoanthidae; genus Zoanthus; species Zoanthus sanctaehelenae. The sequence continues at coordinate 238 of JAOTRI020098770.1, read as the reverse complement.
TTGCACTTTATTAACCAAACAACTTTTCTCTTACAATTTTTCAAAACATTAAACGTTTGCTTAAATTTGCTGGCGCCAACTCACTAAATAAACAATTGATGTATTTGAAGCCACGAAAAGCATTCTATTATGGCTCGACAATCGCTTTATTGGAGGAAGGTTACATAAACTGCGTATGAACGAATTAAGGACTGCGGTTTACGCTATTTTTTTTCACTTTGACTTAATCTTTGGGTCC
>JAOTRI020098759.1:0-14467 GCA_028564885.2 Zoanthus sanctaehelenae | reverse complement strand
TCTCCCAACCTCCCAAGTGTTTACATCAGGTTATGTAAACACGGAAACCATTTTATATTTCTTTTATAAAATAACTACCGAAAGAAGATGGAAACCGTGTTTACATACATAATGTAAAATGGTTTTTCAACCAGTCAGAACGCGCGTACCATTTAAATTATTTTAAAATATTTGCTAGTTAACAATAACAATCGGAGGCGTAATCCGAACCACCACGAACTAGGAGAAGAAGTAGGGGGCGTCTTAATAACTCCGGTGTTTGAGGTCCCTCTACCTCTTCTCTCTCGGCAAAGATATCATCATTACTAAGACTCGTCCTGTCTAGCGTAGTATCTTTTATAAGTAAAACATGTTATTCTCTAACTTAGCAAATGTCCACTAACCCGTATACTCCAAGTGTATTTTTCTTCGTCCAGACCAGAGCCCGCAACCGTTGCTGATGAAACAGAGTCTTGTGTTAATTATCATTAAATACTTGCATTCTAAAAATATACATCTCTTTAATACAGTATAAAACCTTTTAAAACAATTTAAAGCTCTTTTGAAAACTTACTTGATAACGACTACCATAAATCTAGTAGCTGAAGCTCAATAGATCGATCTAATGACAGACCGTACGAAGGGGAGAGGAGAGAGGGAAGAAGAAGGGGGGGGGGGCAGGGAAGAGCGCGGAGTGTTCTCACCAAACGGTCGTAAAGGTCCACGAAAGTCCACTCGATAATAAAAGTAATGAGTGAACAAAGAAATAAAGCTTAGGATGAAAAATGATCATCAAAGCATATTCAGAAGCAATTTTTACCTGTAAATCAAATTAGAAAAAAATCTAATTTTTCATGCAGTCGAAGCCCAAAGTTATTTTTATACAAAACTTTGTAATTTAAATGCTGTTCTGAAAATATTTATTGAGGGGGGAGGGGGATTGGTCCCAAAAAGTTGTGTACTCACCTCCAGCCCCCAACCCGTATAGCTAAGTGGGTAGAACATCAAACCCGTAATTAAAGGATCACAGCCATGGAATACCGCTCTTGACGTTTGATGAGGAATACTGTATGAATTTGTTCTTCTATGTATCAATTAAATGGTATTATATCCAACCATATCACAAGAGCATGGTATTATATCCAACCATATCACAAGAGCATGGTATTATATCGAATCATATCACAAAAGCATGGTTATATATCCAACCATATCACAAGAGAATGGTATTATATCCAACAATATCACAAGAGAATGGTATTATATCCAATCATATCACAAGAGCATGGTATTATATCCAACCATATCACAAGAGCATGGTATTATATCCAACCATATTACAAGAGCATGGTATTATATCCAACCATATCACAAGAGCAAAAGTTTTAAAGAAACTTTTTGTGTACTTACCTGACGTAAAGAGGAAATCACAGACAAGTTTCATCACTTGAACTGCGTTCGACGTCTGTGAAACTCCAGTTTCTCCTGATTGGTTGATGTCTTCCAATGCGCCAAAAACACAGAGTTCTAATAGATTTCTCTCAATCATACGTGATGGCCTTAGGAATTTGCTGGTGGAGCCGATGAGGCTAACCGAGGCAATGGCTTCCCCACGTTGCTGAAAAAAGTTTTCAAACAAGTTTTTTTCTTTACTTGCTATAACCACAGAACCAACATGTAAGAAAAATATATAACTTTTTTTCAATAATATCACATGTACCGTATCTAGCACATAAGTATCTTCAAATACACTTTAAATGCAAGTACAGAATTGACCGTTAACAGACTAAGATCTTCTGCAACAGCGGCCCATAAATATCTTGTATATTGATAATGCTCTTAGTAGAGACAGACAAAGCCGATTGCATACTGTTGTTTAGTTTTTTATTCTTCGGCGAGGAAGAAATTCGTACAAGGAACCCATAAGTAGGAGCGACTAACTTCAATGTTCTAGTGTCACGGCGTTTTTACGAACCGACATATTTTTAGTTCAGTTATTGCGAATTCAAATCAATCACATGCGTCCAAACTTGATCAATAACGTCACTGTTAATTTGTATGAATTGTCTCATTCCACCGGGACAGGAAACTCTATAGAAATTTCCCGCTAAACACGATCTATAATAAATATCATATGGGAGTTGCTTGCTCCTACTTATGGGCTCCTGAAGAACGCGATAATTTAGTTATGGTATCACTTGTACTTGTATGGTATCAACACACTTCCTAAGGGTTTCGGTAAACCCTGGTAACCCACTGATTGCCTAACAATTATGCGTGATTAACAATTAAGCCGGTCTGCCTGTGGTTCCTATAATGTTTTGAGGTAGAAAATTTTAACTCCATCGTTAAAGAAAACTAATCTATTGCTGGCAGCAGAAGCTAGTCCCCATTTTACCGACCTAAAAAAATAATGAAAGGAACGAGAAAACATCTTATCAAGGGAGACAGAGCACAGCATTTCAATCACTACTAACGTTTTTGAGAAGTACATAATTTAATTTAAGTCCCCAGATAGAGCGTCAAGAGACTGGTCTGGACGAAGCGAACGTCTAACCTCAGTGAAGGTAGAACAAAAGCAGCGCCCTCTCCTCAAATATTTTGACAAACCTGAGGGCTGGTCCGGCCAGGAATCAAACCCAAGTTTCTCGCACAATAGATTGGCACCTTTCCAACTAAACTAACTAGGCGGCGATATGCTTAAAAGAGTTTGGTGATTGATTGATTGATTGACTAAAGAAACTTTTCCAGGAAATTCAGAGGGACTAACGTAACACCAGTGATTGCTCGATGTTTTGAAAAGAGCGTATATAGACAGTTTGGTAAGAACATTATTGAGAGACATTTAAGTCCTACGCAATTTGCTTACCGTACTGGATATGCACTTATTAAGCTACAACATCAATGCCTTGAAGCATTGGATGACAAGGACTCTTCTGCTGTTAGATTGTTCGCCATGGACTTCAGTAAAGCTTTTAACAATGTAAGACATATTCTCCAGAGTGATAAGCTGAAATCTGTGCCTTTGTATCCATATATCATAAAGTGGTATTTGAGTTTTTTAAGAGATCGTAAACAAAGACTAGTTTTTAGAGGAATGTTTTGAGAGTTAAAATCTGTCAATAAGGGAACAACACAAGGCAGTGTGAGGACTTTTTATCATTCGGAGTTTACGTAAGGAAATTTATAGTCAAAAAGACATTGAAAACTTATTTAGTAGTATCACTTTACCTAAGATAAGTTATTGTCTTTCCGTGTATGCAGCTTCTCTGCCGGAATTGACAACCATTCAAACTTTTTTGACTAGATGTTTTAAAAGGCAGTATATTTCTAGAAAAGTCCGACACTGCCATTTTTAATGGATATAAGGATAAGGATACAAAGATAGTGGTGTCGTACATTCTCTTCGTAACATGTAGAGCTACAACATACAGATTTCCGATATTTTTAAAGCTCTACATGTGCGGCACCACAATGCAAAATTGGGAAGGAAAAGGACTTTTATGACGTCAGAGACTCATCAGAACCTAGTCTCCGCATTGCTCGTCCAAGACTTAGAATTCGCAACTTTGAGCGCTTATAAAAAAATAAATAAAAGTCAGATTTCAAAAATTTTTTCAGAAATTGAAATAGAAGTAACCTTCTTTTCAAGCAGCGAAAAAAAAAATTTCCTTCATATGCACTTTAAAAGCAGCATTAGGTTCGGTACATGAAAAGATCGACATCTGAACTAGGCCTGAGGCTCTTTAACATAGTGTCTTCAGTTCTATTATACGTTGAAGCTGAAGAATCAACATGTCAGTCCTAGATCTCAAAATGCACAATTTATTTATTTTGAACACGCAAGACGGCTAAACTATCGCAATTCATCTAGCCGGTTTGAACTAAAATTTCATAAAGTTTGACTAGAATTTATATGTCAATATATTTGTACAAATTTTTGTATAAAACATAACTTATACTCGGGGCAAGAATCATGAATACTAGTAACTTGACTTAACTTGAATCAAAACTTTATTTATCTTATTTTCTGTGTCGACTTCAAAGTTGACAAAAATAATCAGATAAACATGAAATCGCTTGACTTCAAAGTTGTATTAAAAAATTTCCCTATTCTCGTCAACAAAAGTAAAAATAAAGGTTTCAAAAGCAGTAGCTTGACTTCACAGTTATCAATAGTAAGTAAATATTGACAAAATGAAGAGGTAAAAGCTCTATAAAAGTGTACAACAACGGCGTCTATCTTTGCTCGGAATAACAACAATTGCAGGCGTACGCGTGTATCATTTTTATTTATTTAATTAATAATATTAAGAATAAGAAAAATAAAGTCTTTAATCATTTAGGTGTCAATTGGGGACATTATCTTTACCACTCTAAGATGGACGGGAGACCTTTTACATTACGTCACACAAACACACACACACAGACAGATAAAATCCCCGAGGGCCTACGGTTTAACGTCCTTATCCGAGAAGACGTATGTTATGTATGACGTATGCATATGTTAGAGCAAAGGCAGCACTTTCTCCTCAATTATTTTAAGACCTGAGTGGTGGTCGGCCCGGGAATCGAACCTGAGACCTCCCGCACGATATTCTGGCACCTTACCAACTAGGCTAACCAGACAACGGTCTTATTTGGTATGAAACTTGCTTTGCTGTATGCAAGTCTACAATTTTTCAGACTAATAGCAATGAATAACTAAGAATAAGAATAATTTATTTGCTTTTCATTATAATTACAATGTAAATTACGTGACAAACAATGACATGTTAAAAATTAGATTGATTGAGAAAAAAGTGCTAGCAGGAAGCTAAGGAAGTTGACTGCTTTTTGATTTAAACTTTTTAAATATGTACGGCCATGAGTACATTACACAGGACATTTTAAAATCCAAAATATGTTTTTAAAATATGCGAGTTTCACAGCTGTTTCTTTAGACCACTCTCTACCCTAAATTTTGGTGAATAGTAAAGGAGTTGAAAAACGTATTTAAATTAGAAAATTTTGGGCGATAACCGCTAAACTGTCCCTCCAGACCGTGCGAAAGTACAACTTTCGTTAGGGGCCTGTACGGTTTGGCGGTTTTCTATCAAATATCAGCTCCAAATTTAAAATTAATTTTTTAACTTCACTAGCTGTCCCCAATAACTCAAATTTCTCAGATTTCTCTCAATTACTCTAGTTAGAAAACCTATATCTTCTCCCTAAAACCTCATCCAAAAAAATCTGAAAATATTCAAGAGGCTTCCTTTTTCCTCAATATGTAAAGTGATTAAATCAGATTTTTCACTCTTCAAAATAATGGCGGAGATATGATAAAAAATATCTCTAAAAGCAGCGAAAAAGTGGTGTTGAGTGCATGGCCTTAAAGCTACCCGCCTCGATTAGCATCTGGCTATTTCGTGGGCATATAACTTTTTCTTGCATTTGATCTAGTATAAAAGTTATGAGTTATCGTGTTATTGTAACTTCCCTGTGCGTGCATTGTGTATTTTAAGTCAGATTTGAAGATTTGGATCCCCCACGTATTTGGACTCCTCGCTCTACTTTGGACCAAAATCCGCCGATTATGACTCCCCAAAACAGGGGCGGATACAGGATGGGGTGAATTGGGTGGATTTTCACCCCCCTTTTCTTCAATTTTCTGGTAGATTCTTTGTACTTTCCACCCTTCTTCTCCAAAGTCTCTGGTAAATTCTTTGTATTATTCACCCCCCTTCTAGAATTTCTGGATCCGCCACTGCAAAACAATATTGCAAATCTATCATTACTAGTAAGGCTACTCTTGCTTTCTTTATATATCTTAATCTTAATCTTGTTTCTAAAAAAAATAATCTTTAGAACTGTAGACGAACAGCGAAGGTACATTTTAGTAACAACAAACAAGTCTTTTATGCTAGCTGGTCTAATCAGTTTATCTCAATATTTTTCAAAACTGTGCCGGTTTAGTTTAGCCGACTTTGTCTGAACGCGCCGCGGGATCAAACAAAACAGAAAGTTGCATAGGGGCTTATGACATTTAAAATCTTTAGCGGTTTCGGGACCTAGTTTTTGTTATAAGAGGACTGCGATATTTTCGATTCGTACAGTAGTACTGATGTTTTGGGTGCGCGTTAATGGAGCCGAAACCAATTGTAGAGTTGCACACAATTTGGGCATCCTGCTGATGAACAGTGACTGTTTTGCTATTTTTTTTAACAACATTGTAGTTATGTCTGTTCAGATATCTATTAACTCTAAGTAGAAGACCTTCGCCCTGCATCTGCGCTGCATGGCCTGGTAGTGGTAGAACTTCAGATGTAGCCAAATAAAGCAGCGTAGATTATTGGGGGGCATGAGAACTAGTAAAATGATTCTGAGTATATAATTTCAACAAATTATGTTTAGAAAGCGAATGTCTTTAGAAAACTTCAGAACACGAGTTTCCTTTTCAGCATTTATACATTAGTGATTACCATAGCTGTTAAACATTGGAAAAATTGCTTGCTGAAAATTTAACTTGATCGTGACGCGTATTAAAGAGAGTATAGACAGGACAGTTGGTAAAACTGAGAATCCGCGATGAGTTGTGCAAAGGCTTTCCTGTTTTTTTTCAACTTCATCTATCTTGTAAGTATTCCTCGCCTTGTATATAAAAAGTATTTAGTAATCAAAATAGAATCGTATGATTGGACCAGCGAATGATGATTTTGAACATGATTAAAGTCACGATCATCGATCGAAAGATAGCCATCTTTCTTGGAAAGCTCATGTTTCGTCCATTTTGAAGAAATTTTAAAACGAAACATAGGCCTAATATGCAAAGCTAGACATTAATGATTATGTCAACTTACAAATTCTTGTTAACCTGTATTACTGTTTAATTTACCCTTAACGTGGTTTATGGTACTGTTGTGTGGGGTCACACACATATCAATCCACAATAGATCCCCTAATTATTATTCAAAAGAAAGTCATTCGTCTTATCGCTTTTAGTAAGTTTGATGTACATTCAAACCCTATTTTTCTTCAACTGCAAATTTTGAAATATCCAGATCTAGTGTATTTGTATACTGCTCTATTTATGCATGATTATTATACAAAAGTTACCTATTTCTTTCAATTCTTATTATGTCTAAGTTAATCAAAAGCATTGTTATAATACCAGATTGGCTGCAAAATCCATCTATTCATTGCCACAAATCAGAACCAATTATGCTAAATTTAATATATTATACCACTACATGAGAAATTTATCAAAAAATTTTTCATGTAGCAGTATAAACAAATAATACCAGGATTTGTACATGATATTTGGCATAAATACCACTCGTGATATTTCAAAATTGTCTCAAATTTCACTCGCCTAACGGCTCCTGAAATTACGTATAACAATTTTGAAACATCATTCGTAGTTTTTATGCCAAATATCACTACAAATCATGCTATTACCTATAGTTATTACATAGTGTTTTGCTGAAAAATACGCCACTCATAGATTTCATAAAAAAACTACATCCGAGATAAAAGCGACATATTTTCCATATCCTCACTAGTGGAGATATCGTTGACGTCATTCCTTTATCTTTACCATATCTATTTAGTGAAAAGAAAATTCCACGATGGCTTGAACATATAAAGTATATCTTCTCGCAGAAAATAAATTTCGCTCGAAGATAAACTTCATATGTTTGCGCCACCGTGTAGTGTCCTCTATATATTTCAGTGGAAAAAGCTTGAAAATTAAGGGTATAAATATACAAAGTTCGACATGCAGGACTACCATTCGAATATAAATAAACGTTTAAAAATTGATCAATTCTATGCTTTCTTTCTGTTACTTAAAACAATCTCTATTTTATAAGAACCTACAAATTTCGCCAAGGATCACTCTAGTTCTTAATTTCTAGGCTGTTGGCAGTTGCAACCTCAATTTTTTTTTCAACTTTATACTTATTTCTATGAGGTTTGAAATGAGAAGCCAAAACCAAAATACAAGGCTTCGAAAAACAATGCCGACTGGCTGTATTTATTTTTAAGGTATCTCTGTCTATTTATCCAACTGATTGCTGACCACTGTGCGTTTTGTCTTCTCTCACAGGTAGCCCAAGCCTACTGGCTGCAGAGGGCAATTTTTTTGTTGCCCAACAATTTTACAAGATTCAGTAAAATTTCAACTAAAAATATTTTCACTTTTTTTTGGCCTCAGCCTGAACTTCTTCTTAAGGGACCGGTCAGAAAGTATCTGCTAGGGAGGGCCGGAGGGAATTTTTCAAATTTTCAAAAAAATTTGATAGATGCACAATATGGTGAATACACACTAAGCTTTATATTTTAATTTTAAAAGAATCAGTAATTCTTGGCCCAATATGGAGTTGATCGTAGTTTTTCTCATACATCTGCTTAAAATTTGGGGCAGGTCTGAGACGAAACAAACTTAGGCACTTAAGTTTCATGGCCAAATGGTCATTGTTGGATATATATGGTGGCCGAACCAGATGGACAAGAATTGTTTCATGGCCCCTCCATATTCCCTCCGGCACTTCCTAGCAGATACTTTTTGACGGGTCCCTAAATTGTTCTTAATTTTCGGCCAATCTGAGCCTCACTGGTAGTATAACGTTTTTCTCATAAAACAAAACAGAAACGTAAAAGTTTTATTACCTTCATAACAATAATCTGACTCCAGGTGTGAGAACGTCCCTGTTCCGTGTTGCTGCGAAGAAGATGAAAAAAATGATGGAATATAATTCCACGTGAAAATGACTTTAATTACTCGTTTACATGCATGCAAAAAAATAAACTGAAAGCAAACAAGGAAACAGTGAATTTTACTTGTTCTGGTTGAGAAGTATGAAATTGTATAACAAGAAATCTAGTCTTGTTCCATTACTTCCTGCATTGAGGAATACAGATTCATACTGAAATTTGTCAACTATTTATCATGTTACATCTATGTTTTGCGACTGAGAAAAACAATCTCGGGACCACAAAGGTGAAATACTACCCATTGCATACGGCAGAATATGCAACGGTTTTCCGGGCCTCTGATAGGCCGCATTTTTTAAGGCATGGGATAAATAAAATACGCTATCTTTTTTTAGCATTTATGAACATTTAGGAACTTGGTGAGGTTCCAAGGAGTAGAGATAATAGGACACGCTCCCTTACAAGGATCTTACTTCTGGGCCTACGGTTTAACGTCCTTATCCGAGAAGACGCGAAAGTTTAACCATTTGCAGATGTTAGAGCAAAGGCAGCATTTTGTCCTCAAGATCCTGAGTGTTGGTCCGGCCGAGAATCGAACCCGAGACCTCCCGCACAATAGACCTGCGCCTTACCAACTAGGCTAACCAGACGGCGGTGCATTAAAGTGCATATGACATGATTTGTTTTTAAATATTTTAATGCATTTTTTATAATAAACTGGAATTATTTACTGCCAGAAATCGTCTCTCGTTGTTTTATTACGTGTTAAAAATGCTGATTTTTGCCCAAAAAGTGTCTGCCATCCGCATGGCCAAACTACCGCCTGTGGCGTCACATTGTTTGCATTTTTTCATTAAAGAAAAGAAAACAAGAGCGATGGAGAGTAAAACGACATATAATAAAGGAAAATATTGCATGGTCGGAGCGCCGAATAAAAAAAGATGTCAACATACCAGCTATACTGATAGTGACAAAAATGCAAGTTGCAAACGATGTTACGTCATACCAAGAACCCAGACCCGGGCAAATTGTGTTTTCAAGACCAAAAAACCGTGGTTAGATTTTTCTTGAGGAATTAAAATATCAAATTTGTCTTTCTCAAGTATTAAAAGTAAGAAAGCTCGGGAAAAAAAATCCGTATCATATGCACTTTAATACTATTCGCAGTTGATTTTCTAGAAACATATTTACGACCAAAAAACATGATAACACGAACAATTAAGAAAGTATAAAAAACACGGTAAGAGCGAAAGGAGGACAAAAAAAGCACAGACGATATTTTTTGCTACTCACTTTGTCGTTCTCCCATTTTCCTTCGTACGTCGAACCGTTGGGAAACGCCATTTTACCTTGTCCCTTTCTCAGGTCATGCTCCCATTCACCTGATAAGGAAACAAACAGATAAACACACGGATGAAACTGCTTGCGCGCCACATTTCCCTTTCATTTTCCTCTCATTCCCTGATTCCTAATTGTTTCCTTGCTCCCTAATTAGACCAAGCCACACCAAAATATATTACACCTAAAACAAAATGCCAGTCTGCCGTGCACGAGGTCAGAGTTCAATAATAAATAATTATTGGTCACCATGTACCCAATTGTCAGTGCTCTTACACTATACCCCACTTTCATAGATACAAAAAGTTTAATGAAGACTAAAAAGGGTTGCGTGGGAACCCCTAAGGAACATTTGAAAAATTCAAAAAACTTTTGAATGATAAAAGTTCGAAAACATCAAAACATTTCAGAATGATTAACCCTATCTAGCCTGGCAGGGAGGAGGACGGGGTTGATTCAACCCCCAGCTGGTTTTTCAGCCATAACAACTGTATAGTTCAGAGAATATTAATGAAACTTTGTGCCTTTTCTGAAAAGTTTATTAAGAATCTTCTCATATACAATTTACTACCCTATGATGTATACTGTTACCATGGTAACCAAGAAATGAATAGCTGTTTTTGCAGTTTTAGTTTTGGGGAATTTCGAAAACTTTTTTACCCTTTTAACTTTGTAATTATAAAAAAAACAGTGGGATTTTCAAAACAAAACTTGATATGTGGAAATTTATGCTATTCGATAAGATTATTTCAGAAATGGTTTATTATGGGTAAAGTATAAACAATTTGGAAAAAGCTTCCTCGATTATGTTTTTGTACATACATTCACTATATATAGCTATACAGAAAAATAGCACCTTATTTTTCTGTGTGCAGTTTCTTTTACTAAAATTTTAAAATGCGACCGAGATAAAACAGTTGTTTGTTGTTCCCATGGGCAACGACTCCCTTAATATATTTAAATTGTAGTTTTACACAAAATCCTGCAAATTCCAAGCAATGCAAGTCAAGTAATGAAGATAAATAACCTAAATTGAATTTTAGATTTCTATTCGATCATTTTGCTTTTAATGTAACATGCAATGTTCTCATGGTAACAAAATATTGGAAAACACAATTTTTTTTTAATACGGATTATTGCTAACATTACTTTTAGTTTTGTTATTTTTATCCAGTTTTTAAAATTTATTACGTTTCTAAATACGGTAAAACAAACAATAAATCTTGGGTTTCACAATGCATTGTGGGATTTCGTCATCAATGCGTCATACCAAAATCATTATAAAACTTTATCTATAACGAAGTCTCTCCTTGTCTTTTTCATCGAAATAAAAGGAGTTTAAGTTCTCATGTTCATTTCAGAGACACAAATCACGAAATACTATAAATGCTTAACAAAATAAAATATTGTAACGTCACGACGACGTCAAGTGTTTTAATTAAAAATTGACACCACGATCGTGTAGCCCTTACAACATTTATCAATTGAACCTAGTTTTACGAGTTTTGGATGAATAACAAGAAAGTAAGGTGGGATGTTAAAAAAGCTAAGGCTAGATAGGGTTAAAACTAATACATTCTTTCCAGTTTTTTTTTTTTTACTCTTTATTAAGCAGTATTAGCCACAAAAAGTAGAATAAAATTTGTATGGCGGGGCAGATGAAGGGAGGGGGATGAAAAAGGGTCGAGGGGAGCAGGACAAGAGGGGTTCGAGGAGCGGGATGAAAGAGGAATGGCGGGAGCGGGTAGAAATACAGGATGACGAGAGCGGGATGAAATTGGGATAAGTTGAGTGGGATGAGTTCATCGGGATGAGTTGAGCGGGATGAAAGGGGGATGAGGGGAACAGAATGAGATTGGGATCAGGGGAGGGAGTTAAGAGGGAGGATGAGGGAAGCGGTATCTAAAGAGGATGCGCTGAGCAAGATGAGATTGGAATGAGGGGAACGGGATGGAAGGGGGATGAGGAAAGCAGGATGAGAGGGAAATGAGGTGAACGGGATGAGGGGAGCGGCATAAAAAGGGGATGAGCAGAGTAGGATGAGATTGGAATGAGGGGAACGGGATAAAAAGGGAAGAGGGGAGTGAGATGAGATCGACACGAAGAGAGCGGGATAATAATTGGGATTAGAAGAGCGGGATGAAAGGGGGATGAGGGGGAAATAAGTGGGGGAGGGGGATAAAAATGATAAAAAGGGCCACTCAGACCCCTACCTATGTCACGACCCCATAAACGAAAATGGAACTGTCTAATTTGGAGCAACCATTCCTTGCATACCTCTAATGCCAAGTTTAACTAAATCGAATGCAGTGTTGAATCTTTATCTTAGCTACAACACAGGAGGAAGGAAGTTTAAAGTGCATATGAAAAAGTTTTCCCTCGCTTTAAAACTATGTTCATTGCAGTTTCTATTTCTGAAAAGATTTTGAAATCATTTTTTTACCAAATTTGTTATAAGCACTCTAAAGAACTTTTAAAGGTTTCAATTTTAAAATCTTTAAAGCCCGAGCGCTAAATGGTCTCTGACGTCAGTCACGTACGACGCTTCATGTTCAATTTATTTGCCATATACAAATATTATAAGTGTTAAATACAATATTATGGAAGCGTTAAGAGTGCACATGGCGAGGAAGCTCATAAAGAAACCACTGGGCTTATAAACTTTGAGTTTCCTCAATCTAGATACTAAAATATACAAGTTACAGGAACGAGTGAGGGACTGATCATATAAAATAAATACAAATTATATTATATACAACAATAATTGTTTGATAAATAATGGATACATATACAGAACAATGTAGAAAATTAGTAATTCTGAAGCATTAATTATATATTATATAAAAAGAACAATACAAAAGTACAGGCACGATACAATACAATACAATTTATGACTCGTAGTTAGCATAGTTTTGAAAATGAACTTTTTTTAAGATTTTACTAAATAATCCAACATTCTCACAATACTGAATTTCTCGACTGAGAGAATTATAAAGTTTTGGACCTTGAAAACGTATTGAAAATTGATGAATGTTTGTTTGGCATGGGAATATATAAAAGCAGTTTGAATTTCTAGTATTATAAGAGTGCATATGATTTGTTAAAGCAAACATGTCTCGGAAGTTATTGGGAAGCAGGCCCTCAGTTAAAGAGAAACATAAATTTAGCAGCATGAAAAAGATAAATATCATTAAATTTTAAAATGCTGATCTTTGAAAATGATCTTAGTGTGTGCGTCGAAAGAAACTTTCGATATAATTCGAACTATTTTCTTTTGAAGCATAATTATGCTATTAAGATTTGTTTGGTATATTTCGAGCCCCACACTGTGATACAATAAGTTAGGTAAGGGTAAATTAGGGAAAAGTACAAAGTACGCGAGGAAGTTGTCGAAAGGAAAAAACGTGATTTATATATTATGCCAATAGACTTTGAAATTTTCCTAGAAACATTTAGAATATGTGGTTTCCAAGAAAGATTCTCATGAAGAATAACACCCAAAAAAACTACTTCATTGGTCTGTACAATACCACAATTGTTTAACTTAATACATATATCATGTTTTTGCCTTTTCTGTCTGGGTTTGAAAACCAGGAATTTGCATTTTTTTTAAATGAATTGGCAGTTTGTTAACTTTACACCATTGAGATAAAATCAGTAATTCTTTATTGATAATTTTCGATAAAAAATACGCATTTTTAAAAGAAAAAAAAATTTGCTTCACAATGATTTGCTTCACTTAAGGACGACGCTATTCAGGATTGTTTAGATGCATAAAAAGTATTGAAAAAATCGCCAAACTACGATATGGGGATACTAGACTAATGTAAGTGAACTGCGTGTTGTTAAGCTGGGGAAATATTATTGCAAGTGGCCGCAACTTTCTGTACATTTCGCAAGAGTTAGAGAAGTTAAGATTTTACCTTCATAAACTCCGTCATCAGAAAATATCATTTTTCCGTTTCCACTCCGCTAAAAATAATAAGGGATGAGAAACAATTTAACAAAAGGGAACATAACATTTACCATACAATGAAACTACAAGCAAAACACAAACAACTGCAAATATCAAAATATCAGAACAACGACTAACATCATAACAGTAGTACATTAACCCTTTCAGTTCCAGTTGAATTATTAAGTTCTCCCAACTTGAGCCCTTACTTTTCATTGAACACGTTTGAGAGAATTTCACTTCTAGTCTTCAGTAGTTTGCTTTGTTTGATCTATTCGTATTTTCTCCCTACGAAATGTCTTATTTTATATTTGTTATGTAAGGAGAAGTTGAGTGTTGATAATTGACTGGGATTGAAAGGGTTAAATATATGAAAGGTATCCTTTAAAAATAGAACAGTAGCCGGGGTAAAACATTGGTGGTCAGGTTGTCCTTCGGATCCGAAGATGACTATTCGTTACAGCAACTCATCATCTATGTACTCGGAGGTGGCTCCACAAC
>JAOTRI020098748.1:7500-14471 GCA_028564885.2 Zoanthus sanctaehelenae | reverse complement strand
CTGAGGCGGATCCAGGGGTGGTTCGGGTGGTTCGGTCGAACCCCTTAAGCGGATTGAAAAATAGTTTGTTAAGGTATTAAACTGTCCACCATTATCCCTCAAAACGCTAGAAATCGCTTTTCCGAGGACTCAAATTTTAAAATGTTCCACGGGAGTATGCCCCCAGACCCCCTAGGTGGGTTTGCCTTCGGCGGCCCATTTCTTCGAACCTGCCTTTTCAAAATCCTGGATCCGCCCCAGTGGTATTTTTTGTAGTGGCCAATTCGCGTGATGATTACTGATTTCGAAAATATCACGGTAATCTTCGATATTAAATCTTTCGTGAAAAACCCATTGTATTCTCAATCGTGACAAACTCGATTTTCATCAAAACTACTTCTTTCAAGTTCGTTTCAATATTTAGTTTCCAGTATGAATCCTTTCAGTGTTGTTGAGTAGGCAGCGCATTTTTCATGCGCTAGTACCAACTTAGTTTATGGGATAATTGTTAAATGTTTGAATTAAGCTTTCTTAAACTTTCATGATGCTAAAGGTAACATTTGAATCCCTCATAATTATTACGAATTTCCAACAGTTTTCTTGAACATTTATTAAAAGATTATTTACCAGACCTAGATATTATACCAAAAATACAGATTCTACATTATATTATGAAGAGGATGATCAGCAGTTGATCTAAATATATTTGCTTCTTGCTCAAAGTCGTTTCACGTAACTATATTTTTAGCAGTACTAGTGGCTAAAAAGAACAATATTATTTATTAGGAGAAATGATACCTTCCCCTCTCTATACAGTGTATACATGTAAAGGAAAATAAAGATGGAAATTTACTTGCGTTATAACAAACAAGGAACAGTAGGAATACCCAACAAAACAGGTAAAACTTGTCTATTGTTCAAGAACTAGATTCAATCGTAACTTGGCTCGTTCATTTAAGTTCAGCCGACACTTATTCCTAATAATACAAAAACAAGTGACCTTACACGGGCTGTCTGTAAAAATATTGATAGTTTCTTTGAGCTTTTAAATAACATATTCACAAAAATATTTGTAATTTTGAGCTTTTAAATTGTTTATATATCAGTACATGGTTAAGCGAACCCTTTCTTCTTTCGTTCTTGTCGTTCCCTTGAGGATGACATTTTAATATCGCTGTGTATTTCTCAATCCTGATGTATGTTAAATAGTTTGGCTAATTCATTAAGGTCGTTCTGTTCCTTTCCTTCTTTAATAATCTGAAAACATAAATTATTATGAAGTTGTTAATTTGGTAATAATTACTAAAATATGATTTGGGAAATACTTTTATACTAAACTTCAACGCTATTTTTGTTTAAATCCATTAAGTTCTAACAACTTTTTAAAAGCAAAATTCCGACGCAAAGAGTCAAAATGCAAACAAAAAGAATTGGAACTATATATATTAAACATATAAGGGCCCAAAGTAAAAGCTAAATCCTTTATGAGCGAAATGGCGCATAGAGCCAGCGCTTATCTCCGGTTTCTGTAGCGTTAAGGAGATGGGTGTGGTCGATATCCCCTGGACGTGACAGAAAAACACTAATCCAAAAGATAAATCCTTTACGGGCCTAGAGGCCCACGGGGCCGGCGCTTACCTCTGGTTTCTGTAGTGTTAAGCGAATGAGAGTCACTGACTACCCATCGACAAAACACAATATAAACCATCTCAGCTAAGCTCCCAGCTGACGCTGGCACTCATTTACCTACCCACTGGAGGGATGGAAAGCTGAGTTGGCTTAGGCGAAAAAGAAGGTTACACAAATATTCGAATCTTGGTAAAAAGCCGGGATAGAACTGGGAACCTTATGGCTGCAAACCAAAGATCTTACCAACTGCGCCAACCACATCTGAAAAACGAGTTGGAAATAAATCAAGAATACCTTTCGAGCCACTGGCATCCTGTTGAACACGTTCCACAACAGTATTCCCACAACACGTTTGTCCTTCATATAGAACACCACTCCCTTTCCAAATTTTTCTTTATCATTTTCTAGCCGTGAGACATTTCTGGGAACGGTACTTGAAGTGTCTTTGATCTGTGGAATAACCTCCGCTGCCTGCATTGAACAAAAGCAATAAAAGGAACAGTTTGACGCATTATTTGAAGGTTCCATTCTAGATCAAAAATCGACCCTTGCTCACCATAGAGCCTTGGTTAGAGCATTCGACAACAATACGGAGGGTCATGGGTTCAAATCCCATCTGGAGCTCGGATTTCGTCCGAGTTTCTTCTTGTTATTATTATCATGTAGTTATTGTTTCATGTTTAATATACTAACGTAGGTCGGTTGACCGCATCTTGATGTGATTGGTGTGATTACCTGACTGTGTGACCGCGCGATACAGTTTCAGTCTAAACCCAAAAAATCGATTCTTGTTCACCATACAGTGACCACGGAGGGTTCATGGGTTCAAATCCCATCTGGGGCTCGGATTTTTTTTTTTTGCGTTTCTCCATCATGTATTTATTGTTTCATATTTAAAAAACTGTGAAATACTCTTAAAACTCTTAATTCCAAATGTCTGCGATGATACCAACGAGGCCGAAAGGAACTCAGACAGAGATAGTGGAGCCTTCTGAAATTCAAAACTTTAAATCATAAAGTTTGTTTTCAGAATTACACGACACTGGTACAATAGAACCTAAAATAGAGTGTCTTTATACTGGGATGAATAAAAAAATGGACTCATTGCAAAAAAAATTAGAAAATTAAAAAATATATATCGAAATGGATACAGTTCTTAAGATGAGAATTATATTGGGATACAGGTATTGATTGATTTGAACAAAACTTCCTTCTTGGAATACGGAAATTAAAGAAAAATGCCACAATAGCTGGCCTGTACGATACCTAACCACTTCCTTTGTCATTAAAACTGATTGCTGATTGGTGCACCATACAACTGGTGTAAACTAGAAGCATCACAATTGGCTACAAAATGAATAGCACTTGAACCTGTTCGGTCTCTGATCGCACTCCTTCTCCCGTCGCCTCTACTACCGCTTTGGGTGTGTCACTTTTACTGGCCTTGGCCCAGACCCCAACGGTTGGTAAACTAGAATCAACCAACCCAATGGCTTCATATCCGACATCTGGCCCAAGATCACTCCTATAAGTACAAATAATTTCCTTTAACTCAAATGGTATGTTATATTACAACATTACAGGCCTAAATCTAACTCCATATACAAGTATTGCAAGTGAGATGCAGCCAATTTCCTGGCTCAGAATTTTACTGCTTACCAGAACATTGACTGGTGCCAGTAGGGCTTACGAGCGCCTGTCATATTTTCACCAGCTAGCCTTCCGCTGACAACGGCGTGATCGTGGTGTTCAACTCGTCTTCTGCCAAGATTGATGTCATAAAAACAAGCGGCATCTCCAGCCTGAAATGAAATACAAAACGTGGACTCAAATGATTAGCAATACAAGATTTTAGCTTAGATTATAATTGCCAAAGAGAAGGCAAGTGTCTCAAAAATGTTTTCGGTTGACCTTGTCAGCATGTTGATAAACTTAATTTCCCTTCGAAACAAAAAAACAAATTCAAGTTATTGATCTGACATCAAATCAAAAGTCTATCAAGACCACTTTATGGACGGTCGTGAACAAAAATGATGGATTTTGACGAATTTTTGAAGAGATTAAGTCTACTCAATCAAATCAAAATATGTTTGTGGCAAACTACTTCAGAACTACGTCTTTATTACTGCGAGGAGAATTTTCTGTGTTCTGCGCACTTGAAATTTGTATTTTTAACTATTCGCTGGGTACGAATAAACAAGATTTGGCATGATGCAGAAAGGAGACGAAACAAAGTGTTACATAGACTGGATTTTGGAACAGTTTCATTCAATTAGACTGAGACAGCTAGAACAAAACTCCACAACTCAAAAGCTGTTCATTTAAACAGTTACTGAAACGCAAACAAAATCACAAATCCCAAGTCTGACCATAATCTCATTCAAGATAGCGGGGGGAGGGGGTAGTGGTGGGTGAATGGGGGTTAGTGTGGTTAAGATAATTAGGACATCTGGAGAGGGTACTCACGACCCAAATATTTGAACGAGCTTCCAGTTCTGAGTTGACATGGTAACCACCTAGTATTGGGTCAGTCTCCAGGCCAGCGCTTTGGGCCAGCTCCACGTTTGGCCTAAGTCCAACAGCTACTATAACCTGATCTGCTTTCACCTGTATATACAAAGAAACAAGATTAAGCCTTTAATGATTTGCTCGTTGACTACGAGAATCTGCAGCTGAACTGCATAGAAGTAGACTGGCTGGCAAGATGGATGATGAAGTAGATAAAATTGGAAATACTTTTCTTGTAAACGTTGTAATTAAATTTTTGAAATGATTCAAAATTGATTGATGAAAACCTAAAGGCAAAACAAGACGGTTAGTTAATGAAGAACAAGAAAACTCTGCATCGAGTATTGAGTACTGTATTGAGCTATCAATCTATTTTGGAGTCCTACTGTATTCAAAATCTATTAAATTTCAAATAATTTTGGTTTCTGTTTCAATAAGATGTATGCACAACAATGAAAACGAACCGAATTTTAAAATAAAGCAGCAAACAGCAAATTTCATATTTAGTAACTCCAACTTTTTGATAAAGTTGGTTAAAACTTTAAATTAACTTCAAAATAATCTCAAGTGTACGAAGAGTTAATATTTTAGTAATAAAAGTGGCCAAGTAACCCATGACAGCCACATACTTACTTCTTCGCCGGAGTAGAGTCTAAGAGCAACCTGTCCATCTTTGAATGTTGCCTCAGCTATGGAGTTGCTAGTATGAATGTCTACTCCTTCTGCGAATTGAGACGAAATAAATCATAATTTAATATCACCTCGATTTTAGTGACATGTATACACAGGTTAATACACTCAGCGACTGAGTGCATTATCGGGATTTACCTGAGTGAGTTCACTAACAGTAAATGGGAAAATATCAATAATGCACGAGGCTTTGGCGAGAGCATACAAATTTTACCTTGTTTAACTTTGTTTGTTGTCCATTTGCTGAGATACCGTGGAAGCACAAGGCCCATGTTTCCTGACGATCACAAAGTTAAAACGTACAGTAATCAGTATTTCTTAAAGCGTTATCTAATTAGCTCCAAATTAAACTGCTATACAGCTGGTACGTTCTCGACTCAAATGCGTACTTTTATTGGCTAAAAGGAGGTCACGTGGATGAGTTCAACCACACGTTACCCGGCTGGTTAACAACTTAAAAATTGCGTTGTGCGTCACGTTTGATAGTGGGAAAATATATTAATTGTCTTTTATTTTGTTTATGCTATATAACAAAACACTTAATGCTTGCTCCCTTAGAAAATCGATATTTCTATCGACATTCTCATGAAACAAAACACACATTTCCTTGTAAACAGTCCTGTTTTGCATGTTTTGATATATTCCTCTGAAGAAGGCATAACACAAGCTTCATCCATTTTTTAACCTGTAGCAATAATCAAATTGTTTAACCCAATGCTACTTAAATTACTCATTCTAAGGAGGCCTTTACGTCATTATTTGTTTCTGAAATAAAGTCTGTCATACCGTTGTTTAATGTTCATTATTGCAGCCAAGTATTCAACTGGGGGGAGGCCATCATGAACTATTACAATTTTATCAAACTTAACGGATTTTTGTTGCATGTATAAAAACCTCTCCCACCTGTAGATTCATACTCTCTTGGTATATATGTAAAGCATTGCAGCTCTCATCGCTCGTCTTGTCTGTACTCTCAGAGTATTTTTATTTTTTATCTTTCTCAACTGTTTAAATTGTGTACGTATTAAAGATAATTATTCATAACGTCATTGTTTCAATGAATCACAACGACGGTTATTCCACACAACCACAGCCGATCTTCATAAACGCGTGTTACTGAACACAATATTCTTAACACTCCATTGCTACATCTGTACAAGAATTAGGTAAGATGTTTCAACAGTTTACTATTTTCTTGATTGAAGTCAATTTTTAAACTAATAACGTAGAGTTCCGTATGCAGCAGCCCCTGTTACTTTCGGATTTTACAGACAAAAGGGGTCGCTGCTTTCAGGTAGCCGTTACTTTCGGAATCCTACTTTAAGTTTTTCTTCATGAAACCAACCTTCTTCACGAAACACCTGGTAAACGTGCATTCCAGTTTGTTTACCTGAAAATGCAATAAAACGAAGACTTTTGTGTCAACTGCTCTAAAATCACTCAAACTACATTGACATCTAATTTCAAGTAATTAAGTTTGTAAATTTAGTTCTTTAAAAGAAAACTTTCTCTAAACTCTAAATGCGTAATTTATGAGACCTTATGTTGAAGTGTGTAATATTAATAAACATCACCGTTTTGATATTTACTTGCGCTTTTGCAATCCGTCAAAACGAATTTTTAAAAGCAATTAAAAACGCTGACGAGAACAAACATTAAAGAAAACACAAGTGTTTTAAATAAGAGTATTTTAAATATTCTTCTAAATTTACATTAAACTCAACTTTTACTCCAGGATCAGAGCTGTCGCGCGATTAAACATTAGTCCCTGACTAGGAAGAACGGGCAACAACTTCCTTCGCAATTGACGTTAAAAAAAGAATTTTTTTATTTAGTGCTCGAAATTAGCGGTTGTCCGAGGCCCGGGACAACCTGAAACTTCGTCGGGCAACTTGTAGTCATTCTGCAAGTTGTCCGATGGGCAACAAGAAATTTTCCAGACTAAGTAGTAAAAATACAAGTGTCAGTCTGGAAACAATTTAATCCACTAATCATGGTTATACCATGGCAATCCAATCAGTGTGTGTGTAATGAATACGGCAGTCTTTGATAGTACGAAGTCCCCACTTGTAAGTGTTAAATAAACAGCCTCTGTTGATATATTGTGGTGCTTGCGTGTGTTTTGTAACTTGAATAGCGGCACATTTTGGATCCTGTGATGGATC
>JAOTRI020098748.1:0-2500 GCA_028564885.2 Zoanthus sanctaehelenae | reverse complement strand
CCAATAAAGACTTCATTTATTTAGGTGTCTGGCCAAGCCTAATAATTAGGAAATCATATTTACCAGATTGCGACCTTCACATAATGACACACATAAATGCAGAACTCTCAGAGGGCCTTTCTGAGAAGATTCAAAACTCTAACCAATTAAAGATGTTAGGTACAGTAGCACCTTTTTCTAGTACCCTGAGAGTTGATCCGGCCAAGCATTGGAACCGGCTGGCAAACTAAATGATGCATGTATTATGCTAACCGTTTTTCTTTCTAGGATTCTTTGTTCTGTTTCACTAATCACATGCAAACTTTTCATATTCACCACTTTCTGTCCATTCTTTGAATCAAATCACTGCTTGCTTTAAATTTGCAATTTTCAGTACACCTAGATCTTCTTTTCACTAATGATTAATTAATACAGATGGCCATGCAGTGAAAACAGAAACACATTTTATGGAATATCAACCATGTACACAAGAACTAACATTTGCTGGGAGCTACCATACGACAAACTTAAGTGTCCCATTCATGCATGGGGACTAACCACAGATAAGTTCCATGGATCACCAACCTTATAAAGGATTAAGCTACGTGTAGCTTAGCTACTTGTGCTTTATAAAGTTTAAACACAATTCATATTGTTTTCACAGTTTTATAAAACACATAGTACTTATTAGTAGGTAGTACATTGTAGTAGGAGATCCATGTTTTGGACCACTGTTCTTTCTCAGAGTTAATGGCATTCACTTATCAATAAACGTCTATATTTTAAAACGTTAGTTCCAAAACTATCCTAAGACATTTCATAATATCTGTGCTCCTGGTTAATTTAAGACACCGCCAATATAAGTACTGCATAACACTGAGATAATGTGAATGAGTTAGAGGAAAGAGTTCTAAACACAATGAAAACCAGTGAAGGGGAGTTAGGCTGACATAGGGGTAATCAGTCGTGCCTCCCACCTCCTGGCCAGGAAGAATGGGGAACCATTTCTTTTGCAATTAATAATATAGATAAAGTATTATTATTGAAGGTGGATGCAATTCTTAAAACATCCAACTAAGAAACATTTTAGGAACAGAACTGCTTACTTTGGCCTTTGGATCATTCTTTCTTATTGCTCTGTATGCTGCAAATGATGCTGTGCCTCCCCCGATGAGAAGATATGGAGCATGCTCAGGATATTCTGGTACTGGTGGTGCTGCAGGACTGGTGCTTTCTTGTTCTTTGATAACAGAGAAAGACAAACGATTAAACAAGTGTAATCAAAATTATCCCTCACTGTAAAGATGAATTGATCAAAAGAATTACCAAGTGATGAAAAATGTATATACTGTTGTTCCGATAGAGGGAGCAGTATAAGTCGCGTTACAGAAACTGAACAACGACCAATGCCTAGGAGACCGTACAAAACTCACACCAACTAAGATTACGGACCTTCTGAGTTCGTCTTGAAATCAACGTATTTAAAGTACAACGGTTCACTCTACGAACAGCAAGAAGAAGTGCCAATAGGAAGCCCTGTTTCCGCCGTTATCGCAGACCTTTATATGGAAGCAGTTGAAGAACAAGCACTAGAAACCGCCCCAGAGCCACCAAGGATATGGAAGGACTTGTAGATGACACTTTTACCATCAACAAGAAGAACGTGGATAATTTCTTTAACCACCTAATCCAGCAGCATCCATCTATTCACTTCACCATGGAGGCTGAGAACAACAACCAAATTGCTTTCCTTGACTCACTCGTAACAAGGGAACCAGACGGTAAGTTACATGCAAGCATATACAGGAAACCCACACATACTGATCTGTACCTCGCGTTTGATTCACACCATCCACAGTCAGTGAAACGTGGTACTGTCAAGTGTTTACATGATTGAGGCAAGCGCATCATAACAAAACCATCGGGAACAGAAAAAACATCTGTCTGCAGTCCTTATCGCCAATGGCTACCCTATGCCCTTCCTGCAGAAAGTAACCATTTGAAATCAAGACTCCAGCACCAGAGAGAGAAACAAAATAATACGTAAGTCCACAGCAATGCTGCCATACGTCAAAGGACTCCCTGAAACCCTCCGCTGCAACCTGTAACAACAAAAATATGCACTGTCTTCAAGTCCAATACTACAATAAGGTCTCAACTGGTCAAATCTAAAGACCCTGCTAACCCAAACCAACAAAATACCATGCGAATGAGAAAAAGTCTACATTGGAGAAACAGGACGACCGATACAAGAGAGGATAAAAGAACACGATCGAGATAAAGCTTTTGCTGGAACTCAGAATTCTGCTAGCTCAGAATGCGCAAACGTAACAGGACACAAGCCACTATGGAAAGAAGTGAAGTTTATTGACAAGGAGATCAAACACTGGTACACAAGTCACTATGGAAAGAAGTGAAGTTTATTGACAAGGAGAAACACTGGTACACAAGCCACTATGGAAAGAAGTGAAGTTTATTGACAAGGAGATCAAACACTGGTACACAAGTCACTATGGAAAGA
>JAOTRI020098737.1:0-14472 GCA_028564885.2 Zoanthus sanctaehelenae | reverse complement strand
AAGCACGGTGTACATTGATGAAACATCACAAGCACGGTAAACATGGATGAAACATCACAAGCACGGTGTACATGGATAAAACAAAACAAGCATGATAGTCAATGACGATAACTCACTGACGACAGTCAATGACGATAACTCACTGACGACAGTTAATGACGACAGGTCACTCATTCTCAAAAATTTACAGTAAACAGAGATAACACACTGTCGAGTTTTGAAACTTTGCGTGGCCTTCTTTTTCCACCTAAGCTACTCAGCTTTCCTTCGTTCCGAGAAAAGTAAATGGGAACCAACATCAGTCTCTCTTGTCCGCTTATAACTATATAAACTAGAGATAAGCGCCGGTTCCATGAGCCACCTGGCTTGTAAAGCAGTTTCCATAGCTTTTTAGCTATAAAGAACGTACTGCGGGGTTTACCTAGAGATTCAGTATTTCATCGGAAATTAACTTTCATATTCAAGCCAGGGGTTTTTCGCATAATTTCTTATACTGTTATTGTATCCTAAACAATATATATTATATTAGTACTTTCCAAAACCAGGGCTATCACGCATTCTACAATCTGATTGGCTCCCTTACCTCGGGCTATTCGTGATAGTCCGAGGTGACGCGTTTGCGAAAACAATGGTGGCTCCTTCGCATTTTGAGGAAGTGTCAAATGACTATTTACACAAAATTCTAGAGCGTTCAATATCCTAGAAGACAAAAAAAAGCTACTAAATATGGAATAAAAATATCCACTGGTAAGTTACAAGCATTAGAAAACAGAAATTTTGCTACTTTTTCATAATTTTTTTACGGACACAAACGAAAATTGCAAACTGAGAAACTCACTCGTTTAGCATCTTCAATTTAGCATGTATTTATATTTAATTTTGGCTCAATATGTTGGAAAATACTAAAACAATTAGACCTCTTGGCCTCATGGACTACATGGCAATATCCTATTCGGCCTTTGACCTCATGGACTATTGATTCGTTGTCCATGCGGCCTCAAGGTCTAACTGTTAATTAGATATTAATGAAGATTTTAAAAAACGTCCGAAAGAAAGATTATCAAGTAGCACAATACAATTCCTCAGTGGATCGAAATTAGAAAGATACACACCTTATTGAGTTCGTTGGTCACTGTTTTAAGCTCCTTCTGAAGATCATCGACTTCAGACTGTAACTGCTCCACGGCGTCTTGCCAAGATGATCTGCAGTAATCAGCGTGTTATGTTAAGGGAGAAATGAGTCCTAAAATTGATTTGGTATCATCGTATGAACATTAAGGATACATGAACAAGAAAATGAAGTTTTGTTAAGCAGTTAGCCGAGCACTTAGAAAGAATTTAGGTTTTACAACGATACGACATAATTTGATCGTCAGCTTACCACGTTACTGTAAGTCAGCGGTTGTTTGTGACGTAGTTACGATACTATAATGATTATAAGAGGAAAATCACGGTTATTGTGCGGCTCTTGGCTGCTATTAATGTAATACTTCGCAAGACATAGATTGTCCAAAACATATCAACATTTCGAAGCACATTGTCATATTTAAGCTTCAATATCTTAATCTACGTCATACTATACCGCTGACAATCTCTTTAGCGACTACTGTACCTAACAAAACTTTGCAAAAGAGTTTTCATCTTTTCTTTGTTTAATATTTTAAAGTGACTTGACTAATTTTAAAACAACAACTTCACATAGTTAATCTGTACAGTTACATACAGTATTTATCTGATTTGATTTCTTTCATTCAAAAAACAAAAAGGTCATGTGTGAAGAATCCTAAATCCATGTTCTTTATTCATCATTTCTTCCACACACATTAATGCTTATTATTATATATACATACTTCTCTCGCCTCAGGGCTCCAAGCTCGCTATCTCTCATTCCGAGCTCGGTCTGAAGCCCCTCTACAGCTTTCTGTAGTTCATTGTGAGATGACATCAAGGTCTCCACTGTGGAAGTCAATTTTCTGTTTGTTTCTCGTTCGTCGTTGTGAGCTTTTTGAAGAGTTGCCAACTGTTGGTACAAAACATTTCATTTGGATGGCAAAAGGGACATAACTTTATTAAGGCGCAGATACACGATGGAACATTTCATGCAACATTGCGCGCAACAAATGCTTTAGAGGTGGAAACACGGTGCAAAAAAATCACGCAACATTTTTTGTGATTGCGTGGCGTGCTTAATCCATGCAACATTACAACAATAAAAACGGTGTCCAACAAGAGGTCCTAAAAAAACAAAACTTATTTGGCGCAATATTGCCTGAGTAGAGTGCGATTCAACTTCAGTTTTGTTACATGCAATGTTGAATGCAACAAAATTCATCGGTGGACACACGCTGCAACAAAACTGCTGCGCCAAATGTTGCATGAAATATTGCATCGTATGTCAGCGCCTTTACACTCCCACACTTTTATACGTTTTAAGCAATTTGATTCAAAACATTTCCTCATGCTAGATGGAAGTTCACCTTTTTGAAGAAGTACAAAGAGAAACAGTGGATTTACGGGATGAATTCCCAAATTTACCAGTAAACGCTACCTTTAGGTGTCTATAAAGCGAAACTGAGGAAGGAGAGTATCTCCGAAAACGTTTTTATAAAGATAGAGTTTTACAATGTTTTATTTAGGCTGGAATGGCACAAATACAACTAAATGAAAGCGAAACTAGTTTTTCCATTTCTGAAGGTAAAAGCTTTCAGACTTTGGATAAAATGCCTCTGAGATACAGCTGGCCAAAATGTTTGGTGTTGATGATTGGCTAGTTCATAATGCAGACAAGGTATCACGTGTTTTGTTTCTGTGACGTAATTTTATTTGCAAACTTCAACAACGACATGAAAGAAAACAGCTTAGATTTCGACAATATTTGACGGCACGGAACTTAACTCAAGCTGTTAGATCTTTACTTAGAAATCATTTAATCAAGTTTTTAAACTATTTTTAACTTAAACAAGTTTGATATTTTAATCAATTTCTCACATATTAATTCTCCTTATTGTAACAAATTAAATGACGCGTGACATTTGCCAATTTGCATCTTAATGGTACCCACAGAACTCAAATCTTCCAAGAAACGTAAAATCTCTGCAATTTTATTTTAACTCTCTGAACTTTGCCTGTTTTTCTTTGTTATCATGATCTTTTCAGACAACCAGTAACAGTTTACTCTTCCCATCTCTTTACAAAATACACCTAGAGCACAGTAAACAGATCAGTAATTACTGTATATTTCTTTACCAAACGTGATTAGCAGACAAGAACCATAACTAGTGTTAACCCTTCCACTCCCAATAAGTTATCAAAACTCAACTTTTCCTAACATAAAAAATAAAAAATAAGACATTTGGTAATGAGAAAATGACAATTGATCAAACAAAGCAAACTGCTGAAAATTAAAAGTGAAATTCTCTCAAACTTGTTCCATGAAAAGTATGGGATTAAGTTGGGAGAACTTATGAATTCAACTGTGACTGAAAGGGTTAATCAAACATAACATGTGATCCAAATCACCTTTTCTGTATATCGCTTCTCTGTTGACTCAGCGTGACTCAATAACTTTTCCACTTCCCTCAAAGCCTCGTCTCGAGACTTCATAACTGAGCGAAGGTCGGTGTCTTTTCTTCCGGATATTCCTTGACTCTGTAGTAAGTGAGAATTCATCAATGCTATCGTCATCATATCCATTACACAATCAATTCACTTTTTCAGAACATTCACTTTGCTTAACAGGCCGTTTCACAGTTCTTAAAGGTAACAAAGCCTCGACGTGACGCCGAGGCTAAGGTTAATTTGGCATAGTAAATGAAGTTGAAATAATAATCATAGGAACGTCAGTGATTAGCACGTCTATTAACTCAACTTCTCGAACTGTGCCAGATCAATCTTGGCTAGGCTTAATGTAAAGGCTTTGTTACTTTTTGGGAATCACGACATGGTCTAATGCAAAGGAACAAAGATGCCCACACTTTTGAGTTAAAGCTGTTTCGTTCACTTGTCACTTGCATTTCTTGTAGCGTAAAGGATGGGATGTTTATAAAGAACAAGAATCAAAAGTGAATGGGAAATTTAGCCAGCACCCTTGTCAAAGCTCACTCTGCATCATGTTCCTTTCCATCTGCCAGCCAAACTAAACCATTATTAGTTTACCAAATGTCATGGGGCTACACAGTCAGTCAGGTTGGCATAGTGGTCATCAGTCATGCCTCCCACCTCTACGACCCAGGTTCGATTCCTGGGCTCGGCATGTGGGCTGAGATTTGTCGAGCTCAATCTGACTTCGAGGGTTTTTCTCCGGGTACTCCAGTTTTCCTCCCTCAGCAAATTTGACTTCCACGCCAAGATCTGAGCCGTCGAGCGATTAAACATTGGCCTCTGGCTAGGAAGAATAGGCAACCACTTCCTTCTCAACTGACGTTAAATACAGTATTTATTTTTATTTTAACTCATCTAGGACCTTCATATTACACAGTAAACAGGTACATTTACCACTAAATTGTGTTACTAGAATTGCAAGCATTGCTGCCATTTTATTCAAACTATAAAAGATCAGATAAAGCCAAGAAGCAACTTTAAAAATATTAAACGATAAAATGCTTACGATTCAATAGCTTTTTCATACTTAACTGCACTTATGAGACGATAAATAATCTGCCAAATTCAATTTCGTGAAAAATTAACACTGTGGGCTTAATTTGGAAGAAGCGTCCAAATTTCTTCTTTACTCCTTGCGTCTTCAGTTTGCTAAACCAGTTTCAAAAGCCTAGCGTATACTACTATAGAAGTCTCGGAAAGAAAGGCCAATCTCAAAATAATAATAACTTAACTTATATTGCGCAATTACCAATATAAGTAAGCTCAAAGCACATCTTTAAAAACAAGATGTCCATGGGATTGTGTCTGTCAAGGTTTTAAGGTACATGGTTTCATTCTAACATGCTGCTCGACAATTCCCAAACGTGAAATGGTGAAGTATATAACGAATGAAGTAAGGACACTTAACAAATACAACAGT
The DNA here is from genome assembly GCA_028564885.2 of Zoanthus sanctaehelenae. Lineage (NCBI taxonomy): Eukaryota > Metazoa > Cnidaria > Anthozoa > Zoantharia > Zoanthidae > Zoanthus > Zoanthus sanctaehelenae. The sequence continues at coordinate 9,452 of JAOTRI020098737.1, read as the reverse complement.
TTTTGTCTCTAACCTCCTTCAACTTGTACTCCATGTTGTCTAACTGGGTCCTACAAGATTGCAGGTCATGCGACATCTAAGGCGCCAACCAACGATCAATTGTTAGGGAATAAAAAGAAGAAAATAATAGCGTGATTAGATACCATTAATAAGATACAAAAACTGAATTTAATTATAAAGTGTCTGTAATGGTAATAGAAAACAAATAGAGCGAGAGACGTGGAGACGTTTCCTAAGGAACGGAAAATCTCTGAACGGATTTGAAGTATGGAAAAGCTTCAGTCTCCCTTCAGCCACTCGCCCCCACTCCTTATTTCTCACGTCCGCGCCTTCATTTCTTCTTTTTATTTTCCCATATTGAAGAACGCGCTTGAATTCTCGACCTTCCGTGAATGAGTTCAGTGCCTGAACTTACAATATAGAATCAAGACAGTGCCAGTAGGTAACTTCAAGTCACGATACAGATCACTACGGCCAGGTTGGTTTGCGGAATGTATCCATTAAAACTATCAAAAATATAAAGCTAGCAGCATAGATTTAAGGGTAAAAGCCCACTACCAACGTGACCATAGGGCCAATTAACATTATTACCAGCAATTTAAGTATTCAAATTCACATTACACATAATCAGATAATCGGCAGAAAAACCCAAAGGAAGTTGAAAACTTATTTACATGGGTCACCTTATTTAAAACTAAATTAATAAAAAAAGACTACAAAATGTCGGGCAGGACAAATATACGAAGTATTAAGAGATTTAAGAATTAAAAACAATTATCAGTCAATTTTGAAGCGAATGCAAAAGAACGAAAACAGAGAAAGTTGAAGCCAAAATGAGAAAAGCGACGTGGGTGAGCGTGCTGGACATACAAGAAAAGCAAGCAACTGAAAGGAGAACACGGTATGCTTTTTTAAAGATATTAAAAATGTTTTAAGCTCAGTCAAAAAATAGGTAATATTTGAAGCTTTTTTAACTCATCATTTAGAGAACTACAGTTTAGGTCATTGACGTTGAACTTTAACACCACCTCCAACAAGCAATGCGCTTTTAATAAACTTTGAGTTAATGATAGGTATAACTTTGTAGATGAGAGAAGCTTTATGGAGGCATATACTATCAGGTTCATTGATTATTGCAGTAATGAAAGTTGGTATTATTTTTATCAATGCTTACCTTGTCATAATGGGACTGCAGACTGGATCGAGCCCTTCTTTCATGATCCAACTCAAGCTATGTAAAGAAAAAAATTTAGTACATGCATGATTCATCTATTTAGATTGCTAAACGATTAGATCAGGAAAAAGGCGGACATGATTGTCATATTTGTAAGAACTTTGCTTTCTGAACAGAACGTTACAAGTTCTATCTATCAAGATTTGAGTATCCGAGTAGCCTCCTTTATAGCTTAAGATAACTCGGCTTTTTGTCTTTATGGGGTAGGCAAATGAGAACCAGAGTCTGCTGTGTTGATATGCAGTTCAAGAATCTATAATTGTATCGATATCAAGGTTCGAATGTCTAAAATATCAAGGCTTAAATATTGATACTCACTTAAACTATCAAAATTTAAAACTGTATTATCAATCATATTGAAATCGATATCAATTATCAGTATTCTTATCAGGTATTGCCCTACTATAATACTGGTATTACAGTACCTTCAGAGACGCCATTGACTGTAACTCCTGTTGAAGATGCTGCACCTGAGACTGGAAGTTTATCATTAAATTCATTAGATAGTATGGAGGATTTGATTGTTCAACAGAAGATGCTGCACCTGAGACTGGAAATTTATCATAAAATTCATTAGATAGTACGGAGGATTTGATTGTTGAACAGAAGATGCTGCACCTGAGACTGGATACAGCCATACAACATAAAGCTATTAGATTGTAATATAATAATAACAATAATAATAATAATAATAATAATAATAATAATAATAATTCAATCTTGTATAGCGCAGCAAATCACAGGTAGATGCTCTTGGCACATTACAGAATGATATAAAATTACAAGATAAACTTGATTTGTATAAAACAAATAAACAAAATAAAATACTAATAGATCAAGTTGGATTTTTAAAAGTAAAAATTAGCTAGATGAATTTATAGGTCGTACGCAATCTCAAAAAGACGAGTCTTTTAAGACTTATTAAAAGAAGTTTGTTAAAAGAAGTTTCTTAAAACAGTTAATACTAGTAACGGATTTTATTATGTTTGAAAGGTGGTTTCAGAGTGCAGGTGCAGCTGCGGTGAAGCTGCGATCACCAAGCGTGTGTAGAGTCTTTGTTCTGGGATGCTGTGCACAGTACAATCTCGCTAGTAGCTCTTTAGATATAATTGGATATTTTTTTTGCGCGTTAGAAGTAAGCTAAGATATTTGGGTGCAAGGCCAAGAATAGCTTCAAAAGTTTTAAGTAAAATCTTAAAATGTATGCGATATTTAAATGAGAGCGAGTGCAGTTTCACTAAAGTACGAGTAATATGGTCGAATTTGTTACTGTTGCAAATAAGCCTAGCAGCAGTGTTTTGTATTCTCTGGAGCTTTTGCAGTTCAGTATTAGGCAGTCCGAATAAAACACTGTTACAATAGTCAAGTCGACTAGTCACAAAGGCATTCACTAGAGCTTGAACAGTGTCAGAAGTGAGAAATGTTTGGTTCCATCTGATATTAAATATGTGGAAGAAAGCGGCTTTATATATCTGGTTTATTTTCAGTATTAGGGAGTCCGAATAAAACACCGTTACAATAGTCAAGTCGACTAGTCACAAAGGCATTCACTAGAGTTTGAACAGTGTCAGAACTGAGAAATTTTCTGATCCTTCTGATATTAAATATGTGTAAGAAAGCGGCTTTATATATCTGGTTTATTTGCGTGACCATCTTAAGTTGGTTGTCAAACCAGCACCCAAGATTCTTCACTAGGAAACGAAAAATAGCAAGTTGCTATAACATGTCAGACAATGGGCAATTTTTTTTGCAACTCGCAATAATCTCGTTTTCTGTCTGCGATAAAACCAGTTACATCAGCACACTGTCATATTTATGAGTTATTTGGCTCTTTACATTTGGCTGCAACATTGTTGAAGCAGGTTGCTGAGAACATGTTACACGCTGCAACTGGCTTTGCAACGTTGCAAAAAGTAGACTATTATTCAAATTTTTTCAGCAACTTGCAACGTTGCGTTGCCAGTTGCAAAGAGACATGTAACACGCGCGTTTTTTCAGCAACTTGGATAGTAGTGACATTGCATTGCACCGACGTTGCTATGAATATCACTGATGGCATGTTTTGAATCTCTTTCAAAACTCGACGTTCTTTTAAAAAGTTTTTTCTTTTTTAAGCCTTAAATTAAATTTAGGGCAAAAACTATGGTGACATTTCTCTCCGAAATTTTTAAGAATTCGATACGCACCTGGAGCGATCCCCGCTCGTACGCGAGACGACTTTTTGATTCCACCATCTCTTTCATGGCTTCATCGATTTGACTTTGTACAACCTAGGGCAATATAAACGTCATACTTTAACAATTGAGCAACTGGACACAAGATATCGTGAGCAAGGATCATTGTTAGTGGGCTGCCTGTGGTAACCTCAGCCATAAAATAGGTTGCTTTTCCGTTTTTGTCATTTATGCAAAATATGCATCTCAAAGTTTCTTAAGGCAACAGCTGGAAACACAAAATTGAAAAAGCCCCCGTGAACGCTTCTAGTGCATGTGTATAGGAAGGTGCAGAGGAGAACAATATTGCGCCGTTACAAGGCCAAGTAATGACTGGCACACATGATCTCACCAACAGCGTCACACTGTCACATACAGGCATATCAAGATACAGCTAACCAACCCCAAAAGTGAGTACATTAAAGATGAAACAATCATAACATGATATTAAATGCAAAGATAACTCGGATATAATCTAAGCCCAAATGGAATTTGGACGCACGACCCTCCATAACACACAAAAAAATACACACTTAATGACAACTCCCCAAAGGGGCTTTTCAGTGTCATGTTAAAAATCTCCCTCTTACCCAATTAAGAATCCCAACTGGTAGCAGGCAAACCAGTTGGCTATTTACAAAACGTGGTAAATTTGTCCCTGGTATCACCGAGGCCAAATTCATTCAGTGGTCAGAGTCGGGGAATCGAACCAGGGTCTTCCGCATTTAAAGCCCCAACTCTGACGACTACGCCACGCTGCCTCCATAATCTAGTTCGATTCTCCAACCAATGAGCGACTAGAGACTCCTGCCAGCATGATTGTTGGTAATAATTATTATACTTAACTTACTTGGCGTTGGTGAAATGACGAAATCTTTTCAAGAAGTTTTGCGTTTTCCTGTTCTAATAATATTTTGTTCTGTTTCAGCTGCTCCACATCAATCTGTTTAATGAGAATCAATTGAAAAGTATACTTCGTTTATTGGCACACAATAAGTTAAAAAGGAAAAAAAAATGAAATGAACTAAATGATTTAATATACATACAAAAAATATTTTTCGCTCATGCCCAAATGTTGTTATAAACTCTTTTTACCTAACAAAACAGATTTAATCCTTTCTTAGGAGTTTACAGCTCTAAAACTAACAGTACCACAAAAAACAAGTGCATCAAATACCTGTGCGTTCTTGAGCTGAGTTAGAATTCGATCTCGCTCTTGTGAAAAGCCACTGACAGTTTGGGTTATCTGTCCGAAATAGCAAATAAGACTAATGATTATAGTGTTGGGTAAAAAATTTGAGGTTGTAATTTATGACAAAATTAAGTAGATTTGTGGAAATGGTAGAATTCAAAAAACACATTATTAAAATGCACTTGATTATATTATAAACCTATAAAAAGGAACTATTTTAATACTTCTTAGATCATTCAAGATTATAATTCATGATCAAAAGTAGATTTGCGAAAATCATATAAAACTTGGAACCAAATCTACCGAATAAAATAAATTTGGATCTCATAAAATATTATTATCAATGTATATGAAGTTTATAAAAGATTATAAAACCTTTCCTTTATCATGCAAATTATGGCCCCAGTGGTAATAGAAAACGATACAGTTCTTGGCTTTGATAACACAACACTCAAAATGAAGTCTCGATAAAGTGTCAATTTAAATTAACTTACAGCGCTTAATGACTGTTTAGTAAGCTACAATCTAAATTAAGTCAGACAATATTTTGCTGATGACAGAACTGAATAGTTGTTTCACATAACAAGCTTCCAAACCAAAGAGAAACCTATTTTGCAGCGAGCAGTTTCCTTACTAAGGTTGATTGTACATTTTTCGTGAATCCTTTTTATACAGTACGTTAATGAATACTTTTCCTGGTCATGCAGTTGGAGATATAGTAAATATACGTGCTCTTGCTCAGATCTCACTTAGGCAAGTTCAGAGGCAAAAGATATAATTTTGAACATCCTTTCCTGAAAGCTAAAAGAAACTAAAATAAATTGCAGAATACAGAAATGTCGCGAGGAAGCACTCGCCTCCCCCCTGCCACGAACACACACAATAATGAACCCACTAAGATAACAATATGCCTTCTCACCCAAGTTAAAAAACCTTTGTAAAAAGTTTCAAAAGTTAATGATAACCCTTTAAACGCCCTTTAACGAAACTCGTTCGATTCACTGAAATTGTAAGGAAGGGAAGATGGGATTCGTTTACATTGTTTGTAAAGTAACATTTGATCAAAAAAACGAGCAGAAAACTATGAAGGAAGCTTATTTCTACGTTAAGCCAAAGAGAACGACTCTCTAAACCATCACAAGTTACATGCTAGTACTGTAAGCACTGATAATTATTACGTTGAAAGCTATAGAAAACTATAGCTTTAACAACTTAGGAAGAAAAAAAAAGCCAGCTAATGAACCCGACAACTTGAAGGTGGAAGGCAATGATCTTATTGATGTGTTGCACCAATTATTTAGCGTATAATCATTTATTATTGTACCTCCTCCAGAATCTGAGATTTTTCTTTGGCAACTTCATCCCTTTCCTTTGTGAGAGTGCTGATGGTCTCCTCAAGTTTACTGATTCTGGTTTCCTACATTTGCAAACCAAAACAATTTTATTTCTTTAATACTACATCGGTGTTTCTCCAGAAACAGTTTATAAAAAAAGATAAATTTTACACCATATAAAGAAAAATAATTTTTAAACTGACGTCATTCCGGATTTTTGTTTAGTCTTTTTAACAATTCATTTTTTATACACTTCTATCATTTATTTTCCTTTGTTTTATTTTCATTTTTATCTCATTATGTCATCTTGTGATTCGCTTTACAATATAAACTTTTGTGCATCACTCCAACGAAGGACTCCAGTCCAAAATGTAAGTCTAAAAACTATTTTTCATTATAAAATTTTATTTCAGAGCAGTTCCAAAAGCCTGATCAACGTAATAAAAGTAATACTTTTATTCATATTTACGCGAATGAGAACGAATAACGAACTAATAGCTGTAGTGTTTTACCAATTGAACTAAGAAAAGTAAGTAAAGGTGTGTCAGTTGAAGCAGATTCATCCATGTAGTGCATGTGGTAAAAGAGCTAAGACCAACTAAAAACTTGTAGGAAATCGATTTATGCACAGTGTGCTAAGGTGAGGAGAGAGACAGATACAATGAATGGACAATTTATACGCCGTAAAGGTAACACCAGAGGAATTGCTGAAAAAGAAGAAAAGATGATATACGGAGTGAGTTAGAGACAGAGTGGATAATTTCTACTATTTTGGATGAAAGCATAAATATTCATTGGGGTAGCGACATGGCTGTATCAAGGAGAATAGGAATGTGTCGGAAGGCAATTAATACTATGCCTTCTTTGTTCTATGTTGTGTTGGAGAAGGTACACTTGAAATCTCAAAGGAAGAACCCACAGAACAGGTGTAAGATCAGTCATTACAAACGGATAGGAAACGTAGATGGTATGATCCCTTGAAGACGATATTTTGAGAAGAGTGAAAAGACGTATGGCTCGACAGATGTGTATTGTAAAGTTAGATGATAGAATAAACACAATCTTGAGAGTTGATGAAAAGATTAGGGCTGAAGGATACAATTGTTGAAACTCTTAGGTAAGGAAGTTTGAATAGGTTGGCTCATGTATTGAAATAGGGGGATGACGGCTGTGTGAGTCGTAACATTTAAACGAATTTGATATGGAAAAGAGAAGAATATGACCGAAGTTGAGTTGGAGATGAATGATGGAGAATTTAAAGAAGCTGATGATGATGATGATGATGACGATGATGATGATAACAACGATGACTATGATGATGACGACGACAATAATTATAACGATGACGACAATGATAATGATGCTGATGACGACAACGAAGATGCTGATGATAATGATAACGATGATGATAATGATACTGATGAAGACGATGATGTTAATGATGACAACGACGACGATGATAACGATACTGATGATGAAGACGATGATGATAATGACGACGACGACGATGATACTGGTGATGATGACGACGATGATGATGTTGATGACGAAGACGACGATGATGATAATGACAAAGACGATGATGATACTGGTAATGATGACGATGACGATGATGACAATAATGATGATGACGAGGACGATGATGACGATAATGATGATTATTACAATTACCATAACTAACAGTAGAAATCAAAAAGTGTAGCTAATATTAGTAATGATAAATAATCATGTTTATTCATTAACAATTATTATAATTATTGCAGCTATTACTGTGAGTTTATGAAGGTTTTCAATACAAACCAAAAGTCACCTGCTTTTCTCTATTTCTCTTCATCCTTGCCCTCTCTTCTTCCAACAGACTGTTAACACGGCAAATTTCTTCATTTAAGTTTTTCCTATGTATATGTTGGACAATTTAACATAAATTAATTCAATCAAGCATTCGTCATTTTTTTTAGTGAATTTGTTTATTACAAATGAGCATTTACAAAAAATAACCATATCAAAGGCAAAAATGATAGCATCTTCCAAACACCAGAAAAAGCCTCAACTTGTCTTTCTCACCTAGATGTGAGAAAACGCTTATATGAAGTGCAGAATATCAGAAATTCCCAGTGTTGAATACCCCGGACCTCCCAATGACCCTATGACCATCTATTTGCAAGGACATATTGAAAGCGCTGAAAGACAACTACAGCTTTAGTCGATGCTGTCATTGCTATCACTGCCGTGTGCAGTGCCACTGAAAACAATGGCTGGAAACAATGGCTGGAAACAATGCGATGATAATGTAATGTTTATATATTGCGCACTTTTCATCCTAGATAAAAAACAAATTTTCCTCAGTACATGGATGTAACAACAATATTTTAGTAGGGGGCAAATCCTCCAAAATCTTAAGAGAACACTAGCAAGGTAACAAAAATAGAAGTCCATGCTATATATGGGAAAACGTATTGTAGAATCACTTAATTCCTATTAATTTCTATTTCTCGGTTTTTAGATCCATTTATTGATTTTTCTACATTATCTCGAAATGTTACTGAAAAAGATTGGCAGCTGCACCCCCTCCCCCCTCTCTGCCTCCCTACCTCTCATAATCTACAGCACGTTTCTCCTCTTTCTCCTTCTCCAGTTGCTGCAAGATGTTCCGTTTGGCATCTTCCAGTATCCTGTCTTGTTCTGCTAGTTTGTCAGTCAGTGCTAGCCGTTCCCTCTCAATTGCATTACGGTGTTGAGATACTAGGACTTTATTATCTGCATTTGCTGCTTTCAACAAATCACAAGTATTTTTATGTTCAGCAAGTAGCTTAGTGTGACCATCCTGTGAAAACAAAAACAATGAACCCATTTCATAAAATTCTGTATTTTTCGATAAGAATATTTGGCTTTTACTTCGTGAATCTTTTACTTTCGTGAATTTTGGCTAGCCACATAACAATCTTCACCGATTAAGACTGATGGTTTAAGTTGAAACGTCTAACCGAACGTCTAGCCAAATTCCAGAAAAAGATTTTTTAAATAACTTTTTATACAAGAAGCCTTTCCTCAAATGCTGTTAGTTCTTGTGCAAGATTTTTAAGACATTTTTTCCTTTCAAAACAAGGGGGTTTACACAGAATTATATTCACATTTTCTAAATATTTTTTAAACAATGATCAACCTATAAGTTTCCTTGCTTCCTTAGGTATCAATGACTTCACGATTCTATCATAGATTTTAATTAAAATCAAATGTCATAAACAGACTGTTGCATTTATTTGGTGTTTCAGACTGAAGCTGTTTGTCAGAATGAAACATTCGACCACTACCATCACAATAAGACAATTTATTCTGAAGTATCATGATTATAAAATTCTTTTTCACAAGATGGTGTCAACTTTATACCTTTTTTAAAACTGATTTAACCCTTTGACTCCTAAAAGGGCCTAAACCGCCCGCACGATATGGTACTGAGTTAAAGAATTCAATCTTTCTTA